>APFE030137170.1:0-27606 GCA_000404065.3 Pinus taeda
TTGCGGGATCCTTGCCATCAAACTTCCTCATATCGATTTTTGGAATATGGTGGGTCTTCGATCCAACATTAGAGTCTATGGAATCATGATTAACATTTCTTTTGTTCTCATCATGAGTGTCCTTTACTACCCTTTCACCATTAGTGACCCTTTCTTGTAGCAACTTATTCATATTTATCCTCAATTCTTCCATGTCTATCTTCAAATCGTTCATCTTAGCTTCCACGTCATTCATCTTAGCTTCTACACCTTTCTTTAAACAATCCATCTTAGATTCTGTTCCTTTTTGTGCAAGTGACACTTGTTGCACTTGGTCTCGTAATTTTGATATATCATGTTGCATTTCTTCCTCCTCTTCATGAGTCGTGCTAGAGCTTTCAGGTCGCCTACTAGGTGTTTCCATTTTCTTTCCTCGGGGCATCAATTACCGATAATAATGCTTTACTATGCCCTTTGAATTCATTCAAAATCATTTTTCAAACCAAGCTTAAGCAAACATTTAAAAAAGTATACACACCTTTTTCACTTTGTAGGAGCTCGATATTGCCTCTGATGTATCTTTGTAGTTTCGGATCATCCAGTTCTAAAATTACGACCTGCGGTAGCCCTCTGTGTCCTCTTTCCAATGCCACCAGTCTGACCCCAATTGGATTCTTCAATGAAGAGTTTGCCAAATCTCCCACAGTGACCTGATTATAGACTAATTCAGTAGAGTGAACTTGTACGACGTGCCACGTGTCCCTGTTTTGACCTTTGGCTCTGAAAAATATATACAAGAAACTACAGCCCGTCCTCTTTCTATACCTTCTTACGAAATTTCAATTTGATGCTCAAAGAGAAAGTTATGACGATTTTCCCCAAGTCACCTGTTTTGAATGTAATTCAGGATTCTGCAAAAGGACCAACTTCCTCAGATCATATCTCCAAAAATATAGCGCGAAAAGCTCTGAAATTTGGACTTGAGATTCAGCGCGATGTTTTCTCAAATGGGTTTTTTTTTAGCTTCTGAAATATCGCAAAAAAAAAAAAAAAAATTATAGCGAAAATTCCACGATGACCTGTTTGGAGCAGCGAAACCCTAGAATCCAAAGCTCTTATACCAAATGTCATGAACCAGCTCAAGAAAAGATAGAAAATATAGATCAACGCCTTATAATTCAGCCTCGTCGAGGGGGCAACCTCCTTTACATTACATAAATGAGCAATTCTTCGATGATACAAATGAAAAGACCTCCTTTCTATATATAGGAGTCTAAGGGGTCATAACATAATTAGAGCCGACATAGCAATAATAATGTAAGGGCACAGTAATAACAATAGTGGGCTTCTATGGGGCACAATAGTAAAAATATGGCACTACATGGGTACATCAATATAATAAGTGGGTTGTACTAATAACAATAAGGGGTTACACTAGTAGTATAGGGGCCTAACACTCTCTTTGTTACCACCAACCCATCGTCTTTGGGCACCATAGTTCCAACGTATTTAGTTGCATTGATTAGTCCTGTTTCTTGTACATTTTGCATGGGTTGTGCATGTTCATCAAGATTCTCAGTGTTCAAAATCTCTTGTATTGGAGGGTCCTCCTTGATTTCCTCTTCTTCATCCTCCAAAAAAATGGGATAAAAGGGTTTCCATATTTTTTTTTTCTAGGTTTGCCCCTTTTTCTTTTTTGGGGGTATTTTTAGCATGTGGAAAAGAATCCTGTAAACAACACTTTTGAAAGCATGTACAACATCTAAAGACCATATTTTCATAATCCAAATTTTGGATCCTTTTGTCGATCCTAAAGACAACCCCTGGGTTGAGGAGAAGGGTCAGTGCCTAGGACATCTTAGTATCTCTTAAGAATATGCCTGTTCTAAATCTCATTCAATTTCACTTCTCAAATGCAAATCATTTTACACATAGGTATTATTTTGTTCCAAATAATTAATGCTTAAGTATGGTGGCCTACACATAGAGAGTATAGACTCATTGGGTTGTTGCAGTATAAGTGAAAGAAGAAATACAAGAGGAGAAATCAAGTGCAGAGGGATGGACAGAAAACACTGTGCACTAAATTCTAGTCAAATCATGGTTTATACTAAATAAATGAACTATAGAAACCACGAAGAACGTTTTAAAGCCTTCAATCCCACATATTATAGGTACCATTTTCCATAACATAACATAGGTAAATTTGTTATTCAAGATTAAATCCAACAACTAAAATTACACAATTGATGAGAGGAAAGAAACACATATCAAATAATAAACATAGAGGGAATTATATACTACACATCTTAGTGCTCAAAATCACCAAAAACTTCTTCATTAATCTTCAAGAACAACGTACATTTGATAAGCACTAGAACTTGAAAAACTTGCAAAAAAACTATAGCCTATGGAATAAAAAATTGAACCCTTACTAATGAGTTTTTCATCCCTTTTATAGGGGGAACCAAAACAAGAAATGTTACAAAAATATCTAGAATGCTACAATTATCTAAACTACACAATTTTCTGAGCATGTGACTAGCCTAGCTATCTTAATTATTACATAACATACTTGATTTATTTCTTGAAAATGAAATATTATCAAAATTTTAGAAATGGCATGAGTCTGTCATGATTTCCATAAAAAAATATCTCTGTTGCCAACTCTTTTGATCTTCTGAGGTGGACCTAGGCTCCATTGTTCAAATTCGCAGTGGGTTGATGAACTAGACACACTCTTTCCATTATATTACTTCCATGGTTGCCTGTCATTTTAACTATCATTTTCTCCTCTAACTAATTAAATTGACCCTTTTTGAAGGTGGCTCTTCTATTGGGCGCTTCCTTCTACCCATTGGGATCAAAATCCTTATAAAAAGCATAGTGGAGAGGCCTTAGCCTAGTGGATGAATTACACAGGAAATGGTTGCAAAACAATCCATCATTTAACAGATCTCGAGAATGAAAATTTTCTTCATTTCCATCTCTTGATGCTCCCTAGTCCTTTGGTATTTTTGAAATAAAATTAGAAATAACCACAGGATTCCAGGATTTCCGATCTCCTTGGTCGAATATCTATCACGATATTCTGTTCAATCGGTCCTAGGTAACGGAAAAACCTTTTGTTTATTGATGGATCCCTGGAGCCTGCCTCACAAAAATAACTCACAGGATCTACATTTCCAGGTTTTCTACCCAGATTTATATTACGAGGTTTCATCAATAGACAACCCTTGTTATGATAATTGATGGATCCTTGGTGCCCGATAATTTTGGGAATTGTCATTTTATAAATGCTACAGGGTTTCGGGGTTCTGGCCCTGTAATATAAAGTCCATCTCTCACTCTGTCTAGTGGTAGATCTATTTCCTCGACTCTCTCTATTGAAAAACTTCATCTAAAAGTAGAATTTGGCTAAGTGTTAGGATCTATTGGTTCAATCCCAGCTTCTATACTTCGACTCATTTTGGCTCTCTGCTCTCTTTGTATCTCTCTTCCAAGGTTTAAAACACAAAGTATTTTTCCATTCTACTCTCCTCCATGCACTCTTCCACTGCAACTTGATCTCGTCTGCACTCGACTCTGTTCTGACCTCTGTCTCTATCTACAATGCTTCTGCAATCTCCCTTTCTCCACAACCTTTCTATGACCACTACATATATATATATATATATATATATATACAAAGCCTCCTCTCATGGTCCTTCTCTAGTTAATGGATCATTAATCCTTGTTGAGCAATGATCAATTCTTATCTTCCTTGAGCTCTCGAATCTAACAATGTTTAGATTCAGGTTTATTTTGGAGCTAAAGGTGTAGATTCCTCATAATTTTGGTTTCTCTTGATGAACGAAGGTAATTGGACACTGTGGATGTGAAGATCGCTCCATGCATGTTGACGAGTGACGTGGAGGAGACATGTCGTAGAGTTGGCTTGGGTGAAAAGCAAAGGAGTAGGGTGATTTGTCAAATAGTTTCACACTCGCCTACCATTCACACTCGATGGTGGTCTTGACTGCAGATGTAGTCACCATGCTGGCTCGATAGATGGTGGGACCATCTATCTTCCTCTAATGAAGTACTTGGGCGAGCTTAGAGACAAGGCTTGACCCCCCCATAATCCATCGTGATTTTTGATCTATAAAGTGTGCCCTTTTGACCTTGGCTTTTCGGGGGCAAATGTTGGATTTAACTATCGAGCTTGTTACCCCGATAGGGCTCCTCCAGGATGAGTCCGCTCTTGTATGGACGATGATCCACCCTATAAGTAATCAATGTTTAATCATTTGAAATTAAAAGTAGGGGAAAATCCGACATTCCATTGCCTCTTGTGCTTCACCTTATTTTTCTTTCTCCTCCATTTCTATCTAGATATAGAGTCCCAAATAATCTTTGAGCTCATGAACCAAAATCCTCTGCAATACAACAATTTTAGGAAACACAGAGGGGTTACAACATCAACTCCTACTAGGGGAAACATCTTGTTGGCAAGGTGCTGAGAATTTGTAGACTAGTAGCCTTGTTGGGAATGGAGTAAAAAATATATTGTACTAGAAAATCTCCCTGGAACCCTTTTCTTTTTGCTGGAACTATTCTCCTTATAAACACTGAAATGAAAAAACATAAATTTTAAAAACTAAAAATTAAATGTTCACATAGTGAGATTATCTATGTACAACTCCTACTGCTCCTACTTGCATACATGGCTTAATTCACTCGAGTGAAGTCAACCTTCCAATGATACCAGCCCAAAATATGAATACTAGACCTTATTCCACTGTGCTCTTGAAAGTCAACAATTAAAATGGGCACATACTACATGGTAACTTCAGAAAAAAAATAAAAATTGACACATACCTTGGAAATGATGGATGTTATTGACCAAAGAAATTATCCATGTAATCAATTATTGGGTCATAAAAAATTGTTGCTTCGTTTTCTTGAAAAATTCCCTGATGCAAATATTTTTGCATAACATAACCATAGTCATTGCTTCGTTCTTAAACTTTGGGATCTTCCTAGAAAAATTGTTGTTGGTCATCTTCTTCCCACCTTTTTGTAAGAAAACCCTTTTTAAAATATGCAACAATCTCATCCTCCTTTGAATCATATGAATCATAAATATGAGAATCTTCATTAACTTTATCACTAGCTTCTTTTTCTCCATCTGAAAGATTTAAGTCATAAAATTGAGCTTCTTCGTTAACCCATTGCCAACTTCTCATTTTGTATGGATTCCCATGACCAGGACTGTTGTTGTTCTGGAGCACCCAAATCCCCATCTAAGTCATACAATTCATAAGAAGGAGAACCATCAAATTCAGCAGAATAAGATCTCTGAAGGTTTGTTTGCAGCTTAACATTGTCTCCTTCCTTTTCTTGATTGCTAGGTAGTGCTTCTTGATGTAGGCATATGTTTTCTTGGTGATGATCTCCATAAGCATCTTCAACAACATCATCAGTCTTAGAAATATTTTCAACTTTAAAATTTTCACAACAATATTCAAAAAAATAATACGGTGGATATAAACATTTGCAAAAATAATTATATGCTATGTGAAAGCTCTTGAAAGAAGATATGCTGCAATGAGGTAGGGTTTTGTACCAAGTTTTTGGGTGTGGGATCCACCCAAGGCAAGTTTTGGGGCTCAAAGCCCAAGTTTTGACTAAGTTCCTTGTAAATACTTCGGGATTTGTGGGCGCGAAGTGCGAAGTTGTGATAAGAGTCATAGGGTTGTCTGCCCTTACTTTTGTAAATGTAGTGTTGGTTTGAGATATCTACCCATGGTCCGCGGACCATGGGATTGTATAAATAGAGCAAGGCTCTAAGTGTAAAGAGACATCTAAGAATCAGAGAGAAAATCAATCCATGGAACATTGAGTCGAAGTGTAGAGTTGTGTCTTTGGGTCGTAGAGTAGGAGAAGGCTCTGCGGTTGAGTGCACAGAGGCCTAGTAGTCCGCAGTTGAGTGCATGGACCCCTGAAACTGAGTGCATGGGGAAAGTTGAGTATATAACCAGTTGAAACATTAATAAAGAGAAGTTTTATTGTATTTATGTGTATCTTTCCTATTTTATGCATTGAGTTACATTGGGTATGAATTGCATGTTTACTTTTTATTTGCTATGTGAACTTATATGAATGTGTTGAATAAGTGAATATAAGATAAAATATCTATTTACATGAAGATAACTAACTGTTAGAAGAAGATAAGTAAGAAACATAGTGTAACTTGGGGAAATAGCACAGATCACTAATTTAACAGTGTGAAAGCTCCTTAGCCCCTAGTTAGGGTTGTGCGAAGGCGAATATAATAGGGCATGAAGGCCTCGCAGACTAGGAAAGTGTGCAAAGTAACTTGCTCTAAGGTACTCACAGTTCGACTAAATCAACCCCCTCAGACATCTCAAGGGTGTAGAAACCTAGTTCCAACATCCCCCCATACTGCTTCAAGTGAGACCTCAGTCCACGCTCTGAGGACTATTGCCGAAAGGGCCAATGGTATAGGGATTTGTTTGGCTAATTAACTCCGAACCTGGGTCAGGTCCCAACAAGCCAACTAATCGTTCCGTTGTCGGGACCAGAATCTGCATAGAGATGTCTGATGTCATATCATTGGAATCCAACTAAGAAAGAAATTGAAGGTTGGCTGGATAGAAGAATTCACGAGTTCGCAACGCAAGAGAACATGAATCCATGAACTATCAAAAGAAGAGTGGTAAGACTGCTATCTATACACAGAGATCCACAAAATTTTCTTCGCATCTTTCCCTATTGAGCTGTACGAGTGGATCGCAAAGTTAGTAGATAGCCAAGGAAGGTGCAAGCTCGACAATCCTATTGTGTTGTCCCTAGAGTTGGTGCACATATTGGAAGCATCAAAGGATAAGATTGTGCACGTTGTTGATCACTTACTCGATCAAATTATAGGAGGATTCATTACTGAGTTCACAGTAGACACTATGGTAAGCTACATCGAGGTTGAGTGATGCTTTCTCAAAGGACCGCGAGGTAAGTACGTTAAATCTTTGAACACTTGGATTAAAATGCTACTATGTGAAAAGTGGATTATGTGAATACATTGATGTTTGGGGCTATGCAAAGTGGGAGGATTTACAGAAACGAAGATAGTGTAGAACTAGAAACTAGCCCCTTGATTTCACCTCCACGAGGGGACGAGGAAGAGCTCATGAAGGTCTCACCAAGAAGTGCAATCAATTCGATAAGGTAGAGGATTCCATGCATACCACCCCCACCCCTACCACCACTAGCTTCACTGCTTTCAACCCCATCTTTGCCCGTACCATCTCCACCACCACCGCAACTCAAGGGAGTAGGAAATAAAGTTGCCGGTGTTCAAGGGAGTAGGAAATGAAGATCCATACCAATTTTGGTTCGTGATAAAGGCCATATGGGAAGCACAGGGAGTTACAGTTGAAAATATAAAGAAGGCGACGCTGGTCAGCGCTTTGCAAGATTGTGCATTGACCTAGTATATTAAGAATTCTAATGACGATTCGAATGCAGGGATCATGGATATCCAAATTGCGCTAAATAGAGAATTTAGCAGAACAAAGTTAGAGGTGCATTCGATTATTGGGTTCAAGGAGATCACAATGATACCAGGCGAGACTCCTTGGGAGTTGGATTAGAGATTGAAGTGCACAATTTGCGAAGCTAATCTGACTTTTATGGATGGAAAATACTGGGAATGGTTTGTAGCATCGCTAATGTCGCATTTGAGGAACATGCTGTCACAAAAAAGGTTTAAAAACTCAGGCAGAGGCCTTGGATATCACGATGAGGCTTCAAGAGACCCTAATATAGGATCCTAACCTAGGAGTTCAATAGATCCATGTGCAGCTGAAAAACTTATGCCTTGAGATGCAAAGTCTGAAATAGGACAGGAAAGCTTGGCTGGAAGTGTGTGAAGAAGTATGGTGTGTAAAATACAAGGGTCAGGGACATGAAAAGGACCACTGCCTAGTGTTTGTGAATTTCCTCATGGGAGGAGGACCAATTTTGTTAAGACCAGAGGCACAAGCGGGACCTAGTGCAGCACCTGCTTTGCGGTGCACGATTTGTCAAAAAGGAGGAAAGCATGCTACAGACAACTGCCATTTGTTGCAGAAGTGCACGTATAATTCGCAACAGTTGTTCTGTAATTTTTGTAGATCAGTGGGACATGATGAGTGCACCTGTAGAAGCTCTGAGCTAATGATAGATAGGACCCCCACCTACAAAGTTCAGTTTGAAACGTGGCCCCTTGACCAGAACACAAGAGTGGCACGAACTAGATTTTAGGGGCGCAGACGAGGCCGAGGTGGAGGAGGACCTGGAAGAGATCACAAACAACTGATATGTTATAATTGCAGGGGGTAGGGCATTATGCCCATGATTATATGAATCCAACGCGCCCATCATGCCTATATTGTACCTTGTTTGGTCATGAGACAAAGGATTGTCCCACAAAGATAGCAAAACTACACGATAAGGTAGCCTTCCAACCTCCCCCAACTCAGAACCTACAAATGATAAGGTCTGAGCCGCGCGAGGAAGACCCTAACGTGAACATTGTGCTCCGAAATGGAATTACGACAGGAGATGATAAAGGCAAACATCTTGAAGATAGTACTTGGGTTCACAAGGCTCCGATCAAAGAACCAGAGTTTGATTTGGAATGCGCTAAGGAAACCTTCATGGAATCTAAGAAGAGCTTCGCTGATGCCTCCACTTTAGGAAGCAAAGGCAGACCAGAGCCAGAGATAGACCCATCGATGCTCACGATGTTCCTAGAAATATGCATGAAGCTACTAAGAATGGTCTCCTATCCAATTGCGAATGGCGAACCAACAAAAGATCATACCTATGGGAAGATTGCAGGGAATCACCGTGGATATTGAAGGGGCAAGCATGCTAGCAAACTTTGAAGTGATAGAGATTTTTGATGACAACAATCCCTACCATGCATTATTAAGAATAGATTGGGCCACTGACATGAACGGGGTGATAAATCTGAAGAAGCACAAGATGATTTTTGAGAAAAAGTCTCTGTGCGTAGTTGTACCATTGGACCTTGTAGAAGGATCACACTACACGGAGCTAGTATGCGAGTATGAAATTGATGACGACTTGGACTGAATCTACAAGATAATTGTGTGAGAGCAAGATTGGGTAAATCCCACCATGGATGGATGAATATCATGGGAGCGTGAAAGCTCCTATACATTGGATTCAGATGAAGAGATAGAGTGATGGTAGAATCGGTTACACGAGGTAACCACGCCGATTTGCAACATGATGACAAGATCGTTACGTTGTGTATAGACAAATGTGAGGGATCTGCCTATTTATGATGGGTTAAGTGAGGTAGATGCTTTCCTAAACATATTTGAAAGAGAGGTGCTGGAACAAAAATGTTTCAAGGCTTTGAAATGGGTACTATGCGCTACGCCTACAAGGTGGTGGGGTACGCACCAAGGAAGCTTTGAGGACTTGTGCGAATGAAGGAGAATGATGTGCATGCATTTTGGGAAGCCTCAGATGTGACTAATAGACAAGAATGATGGACTGGATGATTTGCACATGCATCTGTCCAGGTGGGTACAGGCATATGGTAAACAACCTACGCAGATGCACATGGAATTCACATTCAGGAACACAGTTAATAAGCATCTTTTGGTGAGGAAATTGGACAAACGGTCCCCCCAGTTGGGATGACAAAGTGTGGAAAGAATGAGTGTGTAGAAGGTTACCCATATAGAAGCCTTTAACGAAGTGTGTGAAGCACTGAACATGGTATATAATGTGTAGTGGAGTGATTGGGACCTACGTGTACCAGCAGTTCTATGGGCTCATAGGACAACATGCAAGAAACTGATGGGGTAGACACCTTCTAGGTTGGCCTATGGAGCAAAAATTGTAGTCCCAATAAAGTACAATATGCCTAGTCTACGCATAGTAGCGCCAGTAGATATGACAGTTTGCAGAGCCTTAGAAGAAGGGATAGTGTAGCTGAACGAAGAAGAACGCTTGGGACCTAAGGAAGAAATCCAACAGGGTGATCTTAGGCTCCAAGAACTCATGAGAGAAAGAGTGTGGTTAAGGGAGAAAAGTGCTCTGGTGGAAGAGGAAGTCAAGAAGCTTGAGGAGGAAATAAATAAGGATTTTATTGATAAGAAAACCGAGTTGATAAAACAAGGTGCACATGACAACGGTGACGAATTTGGGGACTACCGCCAAGAGTTGATCAGATTGATGCCTTGGATTGGACCATATATTACTAGAGCGATCACCCATGGTGGCACGATGCCGATGGTAAAGTGCACGACATAGAAAATAAAAATAAAAGGCGGATTTTTTCGAGGAAAGGTGATGGATGACTAGTTGAAACCCTATACAGGTGGCGCGACCACTAGACAAGCTGTGGGAAGTACAGTCTTAGTGCTCTAGGTAGTTGAAAGAATACGTGGGACTATAAAATACTCTGCCCAAGAGCTACACGATGTCGGGATTGCACGCAGGAGAAAAGTGTCACAAGGTCTGTGACCGCGGAAGGGGGGCTAAGCTGCTGTGTGGGTTGGTTGGAAAGTGACCATTGTAGTTATTATTCACGATGTTATGCTTGACTTAAGACCAAATGGAGTGGGTAACAGGCATTTAAGATGAGATTTATGGGCAAGATTTGGGAAAATCTGCTGCCAAGGGAGCATTAATGGACCGGATTTGGGAGGAACGACCGAATTCAAATTCAAGAGGCACTATAAATTGCAAGGGGCTGCCCAGCAAACAACACTTGGTTACTTGTGAGTTGAGCTGTTGTGCACCCCGATTATTCCGAACCAATACCTGTTTTTCCTGTGGAGAGTGTTGGTTGAGAACCTGATTGAACGGTTGAGAGATTTTTGGACAAACAAGATGGATGTGTTTGAAGAAGTCAGGGAAATCGTAGAGATGACCACCGAAGAAGCCACATAGGCCATTACCATAGAAGATTCCCTTGAGAGCATCAAGATTGTTGCGAAAATTCCTAAATCACCATGCACATTGAGACCGAAGAAAGATAAACAACCAATGATTCTGGTGCATGTGTCCCCTCGAAACCCACTGGGAACTAGATTAATAATAGAGGAAAAAGGGTAAGTGGTTAACCTGGGAACCGATGAGGAGGAAGAAGGCCTTGAGGATATCATAATTGAAGAGGACGAGGATGAGGGCATTGAGGAAGAAACCAATGGAGTAGTCCCTCTAACCAAGCTACCCACATATGTCCCTCCGTGGAAGGGTAAGGCGAAGGTGCCCAAGGACCTCGATGAGAGCAAGAGCTCTTTGCAGACTCTGCTCCTCCCGGACGATATCATATTTGAAGGAAAAAACTTGGGAAGGGTGCCGACCTTAAAATTAGAAGACTGGGATCTCGCTGACCACGAGAAATTCCCTCACTTTGTGATCGCACACCTCATGAAGCCAAAGAAACACACTGCGGTGAAAGTCATAGAGTTGGAGTCACACAAGTGGTTACGTGGAGTAAAAAAGGTAGGGTTGTTGAACCTGCTCTGGGTGCTGCATTACCATCGTGCCCTAGTGACTATCTTCATCATCAGGCAACTGCTCTGCCTAGTGCAAGGTGGGAGTTTGTGGCTAGAGGAGCCCATCCCCATCATGGACCATTTGACCCATCGAATTACTCGACTCTTGTGTAAAGGAGAAGACCCAACAAAAATTTTAGAGGGGAAGAGTAGTGATTTGGACATCGCGGAAGCCATGAAAAAGAAATACAAGCTAGAGAAGAAAAAGAGGGGCTACGCAATCTCCAGTATCAACAAAAAGGTAGTCAAGGCGGCTCCAATACTGGCAGGTAAGGTCATGCAGAAGTACCACATGGATAAGGTGCCTGCACCGGTGGTTGCACTTGTTGAATAGTGCACAGAGGGGGTCCAGTTTAACTGGTCCAAATTCTTGTGCAAGGAGTTCTTGGAGAATTATTGCGAGGCACAGGAACAAGGGAAAACCTTCCACTATGCATGGTTTCTGCTGTCCATAGTACTGGTGGCTAGAGAATTTCCTGAGGATAGCCAGTTCCCCACAATTGCAAGGGATATCCTGGAGGCCATGAAGTATGCTTCCTTGTGGGCCACTAAAGATGGGAACTGGATCCATGATGGTAAAATATTTTGGGTGTTCATGGATATGAACATCAAAATGGGGATTAATTGCAAGCCGCAGTTATCACCCACTGTCTATAACAACCTGCAAAGTTTCTAAAGTTTAAAGCATACTTTAATCACATATACCTCAGGGCACGCAAGGACCTTGCAAAGAAGTGGAACGAACTACCCTACATAGACACAGATGATGTGATCTTCGACTTACTTGAGATGTGGCTATCGGAATGGCGCACTCCAAACATCTCTGTGGTGGAAAATTCTGCTGCATAGAAAAATAAGGAGGAGGAAAAACTGCACGTGGCATAGTTGGCAGAAAAGAGAAGAAAAGAAGCAGCAGTAGCAAAGGTGCAAGAGCTGCAGGATGCTGCGTAGACAACACAGGAATAGAAAAAGGCTACAACAGCAGCATAGAAGGCAGCAGAGAGGGAGTGTAAGGGACAGAAGTTGCCTTTACTTGAGTAGGAGCAAGAGATGGAAACTGAGATAAAGGAGGGTGGCACGGACCCACAGACAATGTTGATACTATTGAAGCGCCGGTGGTTGAGAGAGCAGATGGGGTCACGCAAGAAGGTAAAAGTGTCTAAGCTGTCTATCAACCCAATCACCCTTACTAAGTGGGATCTACATGATATAGGAGAGACGGTGCACGATGTCACCACAAAGGCACTCCAGAATTTTGCGAAGGAGAATCATATTAAGTTGGGGGCCCTCCGAGCACAGATTCAGGAGTTTCAGGTGCACACTCCTCAGGTTGGTACTCCCTTGACCAGCCTCACAGTAGGAATAGCCATGATCGAAGAAATGCTGCGTGCTCGTATAACCAACACAATAGTGATGCCAGAAGGGGTACTTGTTACAAGAAATGAGGTTGACAAGCCTATGGTCAGTACATTCAAAGGAATAGGGATCAACATGGCTACATTCCCTCGAGAGACGCTCTATGTTCTGCAGGATGGGATTATTGCAGAACTACGGCCTAGGGAGAGTCGCACGCTGCAAGTGTTGACTGAACAAATGATCAACATGGAGCAGTTGAGCTTGTAGCATAATGAGGTCATGTCTTAGAACAGGTAGATGGTACAGATAATTGAAGAATCCTACCAGAAGGTGCCTGAGCTGGCCATCCTTGAGGAAGCACCAATAGAGGCACACATCTAGAGATTAGTAGCATGGGTGCGTGAGAAGAAATGGCCAAGGTTCAGCTAGTGCTAAACTTTCAGATAACAGAGCTATGGTTGAAGGCACAACCTTCAACCCCTCTTGAGGTAAGGGAACAACGTGTTAGTGCCATTACATTGGGGATGGGGAGATCAACAGTGCAGTGAGGGACTGCACCAAAATGTTGGAAGAATTGTTCGAGGTCCTCACCAATCTATAGGAGGACCCGCACTTGCAATGCTTAGAAAAAGAGGTGCGTGAGCTACAACAATAGTACAACAATGTCAAAGGGACCATGTAGATGGTGGCCCTCACACAGAGGATCGCACGAATGCAACAGGCCAAAGCGCTTAAGGAGCAAGTAGACGTAGTGCGACACAGAGAAACAGTTTTGAAGGTGCGTTTTCAGCCATGGATTGACAAGGCCTTCATAATCACTGTGATAATTAAAGGAAATATTGCACAGATGCAGGGGATGCAGGAACAGATATAGGGGAGCAGTTCCAACACCGTAGTCTTGGAACAATGCATACATGAGATACAATAGGTAGCTGCTTAGTGCGAAGCAGACCTTGCGTCAGTCCAAGTAGAGTTGGGAGGTCTCTGTGCAAAGATCTTCTCACCAATAGAGTGACTCGAGGGTGAGTCACGATGCTTATGTTGGGGGCTTGTTGGGTGTGGGATTAAAGCCCAAGTTTTGACTAAGTCCATTATAAAGACTCCGCGATTTGTGGGCACGGAGCACGATTTCATCCGCGCTTCCACTGAATGTAGGTAAATAGGTATACCATTCTTGAAATGGAGGTACATGATGAGGATAACCAACAACCAAAGAAAAATCTAGAGTGGGGGAATTTGTTGGCCAAGAATGTAGGAAGAGCCATTTTTAAATCCTTTTTAGGTGAGAGATCTCAACCCACACTTCCTTTTCTCATAATACAAAGGAAGGCACAAATTTCTACCCATGAAAATATATTTCGATTTGTTCCTTGACAACAACATCAGAAGATGTTGTAGCTCCTAGAGACAACCCCCAGGTTGAGGAGAAGGGTCAATGCTTAGGACATCTTAATGTATTTCAAGGATAGATTTGTTTTGCTTAAAAATTATATAAAAAGTGAATAAATTTGGTTCAATTACCCTACTCAGAGGCAGGTTCAATATACGCTTAAACAATATGTCATCCCTAATAATTAATGTTAATTTATGGTGGCCTATACACAAAGAGTGAAGTTGCATTGGTCATTGCAATATAAGTGAAAGAAGAAACACAAGAGGAGAAACCCAGTGCAAAGGGATGGACAAACACAAAATCTTATGCACTAAATCCCAGTAGAATCATGGATTAGAATGAAGAAATGAACTATAGAAATCATGGAGCACATTTTAAGGTCTTCAATCCCACACATTACATGTACTACCATTTTCCATAACATAACATAGGTAAATCTATTGTTTAAGATTGAATCCAACAACTACAATTACACAATTTTTTAGAGGAATGAAATACATATGAAATAATAAACATAGAGGGAATTATATACTACACATCTCAGTGCTCGAAATCACTAAAAAATTCTTCATTAATGTTCAAGAACAACATACATCTGGTAAGATCCAAAAAAAAAAATTATTGTAGAAAAACTACAGCCTTTGGGATAGAAATATGAACCCCTACTAATGAGTTTTTCATCCCTTTTATAGGGAGAACCAAGATGAGAACAGTTACAAAAATATCTGGAATGCTACAACTATCTGAACTACATAGTTATTTGAGCATGTGACTAGCCTAGTTGTCCCAATTATTACATAACATACTTGATTCCTTTCTTGTAAATGAAATATTAGCAAAATTTCCGAAATGACATGAGACTTTCATTATTTCCATAACAAAATATCTCCATTTCTGACTCTGTTTATCTTCTAAGGTAGACCCAAGATCCATTGTTTAGATCTATAGTGGGTTGATGAACTAGCCACACTCTTGCCATTATATTCCTTCCACGATTTCCTATCATTTTACCTATCATTTTCTCCTCTAGCTGCTTAAATCAACCCATTTTGAAATTGGCTCTTCTTGTGGGCACTTCCTTCCACCCATCGTGATCAAAATCCTTGTAAAAATCATAGTGGAGAGGCCAAAGCATAGTGGAGGAATTACACAAGAAACTGTCATAAAAGCAGTTCTGTAGGCTCTTCTAATCTCCGTACAATCCTGTTATAGACATTTTTGGGCACTTCAACCCCAATCACAAATGTCCATAAACTAAGGGCTCTTAAGTCCCTAAAAGTGTTGCTTCACTGCCTAAAGAAACAAGGTCAACTGATTACATCATCTCCCAGAAGTTCTCCACTGAAAACTATTTCACAAATGGTCAAAACTAGACCATACTGAAAGCTCAATGCAGAGGGTGCGATGCATATCACCTTCCCAATGTACAGGGTGCGATGCATACTGATTTTCTCCTCTGTAGGGTGTGATGATCGGGAATGGACAAATGGCAGGGACAAAAATGCGAGGTGGAAGATCATGGAATCTTCCAGAAGCTTCCCCTCTGACACTTGCCACTCCATTTTCGACCAGGGATGAGTAAGAGATCATCATTCTCGAAGTGGAAGCAGGAACTATTAGAGAGAAGACACTAATCAAGATCCCAAAAGATGACTCACCTCTCTGTAATCATCTATATATGGATCCCTCATCACATAGATCCGGAGGCTGGAATTTTGTAATCTATAGAGAAGTGCTGTCAGTATTCTTGTGTACATTCACAGTGTTGGGTGATTTTGCTTTGCTTGAGGTGAAATAAGGGCTTCTTAGCTGGAGGATGATGTTGGGTTAGAGCTTCTCATGGTTGTAATCCTCTTGCTACTTTTATCTGAATAAAGCTATTCTTGTTTCCTTCCATATCCTGGTGTATTTGTTTATATGTACTTGTATATGGTTAATGTACATCTGATCCTACATTATTTGTGAATTTAGATCCTTGTTTCTTGCATAATAGTATGTTGCTGTGATTTTACATGTCCTTTTTGAAGCTGAATAGACAAACAGTGAGCAGCAAAACTCTATCAAGGAGGAGAGGGAATCGAGTGCAAGACTCAGGTTGGCCCTCTTGGTTCTCCTCTCATCTATTTTCATAAAAGGAATCAACAGTAGACTTTGATTGTTTGTTTCTAAGATAGCCACACATCTTAGTGGGAATAGTAGCATACGTGTGGACACTATTCCCATATAACACTACTGCTACTCCAACAATGTTCGTTGGTGTAACATCTGTCCCAACTAGCTCTCAACCGCTAGATGGAGTCCATCCAGGGACTGTTTTGGCAGTATGGTCTATTCCCGTTTGTTCATCCGGAATAATATCCAGAATCTCTTATGTTGAGTCTCAACAAATTGATCCTTCGCAACAATAGCAATTTGGGCAGTCCTATCCCTAAAGGCCAATCATTCCTTTGAGCACTGGATTGCAACCATATGGGGGGCAGTATGCCCTTTCATTGTCTCCTCCAGGAGAACAACCATATGGGAGTTCACAATAGAATTCGGGTCATGCTGGAATTACATCCAGCAGTTGAGTGCCAATACTACCTCAACAACCAAGAGTTGTATACTCAATGCAACAAAGCCTACTTGTGTCAAATATCTCCACTACACCGGCCATTGTGACAGTGTCGCAAGTACAAGTGTTGCCTGTTGTATGCCAACCTCAAGTTTCTCAGGTCGTAATACAATAGCCTCCTGTCTCCACAACACAGCGACAATCACCGATTAGTGGCTCCCTAACCAGAGCAACCCAGGATCAAATGGGTACTATTACCCCTCATCTTGGTCAAATAGCTAGTATTGGAAAACAACAAATGGTTTCAAAACCATGGCTGGTACAATATCAACAACCGCAATTCCAACAAGTTTACCAAGGATTTGAGCAACAAATCTTTGCAAGTAATGGGCAGTCGTATATTCAAAATGGTCAACATCAATCATTTCATAGTGGTTATGCCCATCAACCTTACCAAAGTTATCACATCAAATGCACTATGCTGGTATGCAAAGACCCACTATTCAGGCAATCCCATCTTATCCTGGGTATGCTTCGCCAAACCTGAATCAACACTTGCCCTTCGTGGAGACTTTAGAGTTACCAGAACTAAATTGGCTAACAAATGATCCAATTGCTTATACCCCTTGGTGGCCGGTGATTCCTCATAAACTACTGTCAGATATTCCTAAATTTAATGGAAATTCAGGTGAAGACCCGTCGAATCATGTGATGACCTTTCATCTATGGTGTTCATCTAACACTCTCAATGATGATTCGATTAGGCTTCGCCTTTTTCAGTGAACATTAACTGGTCTAGTAGAAAAATGGTACATTGAATTTCCTAAATCTTCATTTGATAACTTCAACACCCTTGCCACAACCTTCTTAGCCCATTTTCAGTTATCAATTAGGTACGAAACAGGAACAGAGCTTCTTACCAATTTCAAATAGGTGATAGCCACTAACATATCTGATCATATCCATGAGTTGCGGCGTCGTCGTAGAATGGTAAAAACATATGTTCCTAATCAGCTATTAGCTGAATGGTTTATTAAGTCATTGTTACCTTCTATCACAGAAGATGTGGCAAAGGGAGGGGTCGTCACTAAAGAGAAAGTCATTGCTCATGCGCAATATCTAGACTTGATCTATACTCAGTCTGGCACGCTCTATGACAAAATCCCTGATGCTCCTAGACCGGAATTTTCAGTTCATCCTCCTCCTAAATCAAACAAAGACTCTCATGCCGGCGATGGTGTGATAGGTATGACTAGCACAAAAACCATAAAGGCTACATCGAAGAAATCTCGTATGATTTCTAGTCAAAATTCAAAGGAAGAACTTCTTGCCTCGGAGCTAAATGCCATGTCGACTGACAAAGGCAAAGAACTAAAGCAACCAGGGGGCAAGAAGAAAAAGAAAGGGAAAAGGAAGAAATAGGAGGAGTCATCTCCTGAAAAATCTTCTACAAACCCTTCTGTTTAAAGGAATTCAAATCATCCATGCTTTATATGTGATGAAGATCATTGGACAAAAGACTGTCCACATAAAGCTGAGCTTAGGAAACTCTTAAAGAATTCAAAAACCTCAGCGGTACTGACTGCTCCATTTCCAAATCCAGGAACCAATCTGGTTGCTAGTGGCAATGCTTCCCCATCCCAAGTGCTCATGTTTTCCATTTTAAGCAGCGAAATGACACTTTGATATCGACAAGGAATAAAGATTACGAGAATCCACAACTGTCGAACAACAAGGCTACTGATCAACCTAGTAGTTCGACAACAACTTTGACTAAAGTTGTGCCACCCACCATTCCTGAGCCAACGATAAAGCCGCCAAAGGGATTAGTACACAAATCAAAATTTAATCCTCGTGACAGAGTAGCACATAATTATAATATAGTAGAGGACCTGGCCCAATTGTCATCCGCTATGTCGACACTTAAGGTACTGCAAAATTGCCCCTCCCAAAAGCAGGCTCTATTAGCAGCAATAGGTGGGATTGACCCAGCGGATTCGAATCTTGTGGCCCTTAATCATAAAGGATATGACCCTTAGTTACCAACTCAACTTTCTTTCCTTATTCAAGTGAAAGCCCTCAACAAAACTGTTCATCGAACGATTATTGATGAGGGAGTATCTACATGTATTATGTTGATGAGTTGCTAGAAAACTTTGGGCTCACCACCCTTGTCATGATTTTCAACGACGTTCAAAGCATTTGATGGATGAACATACAGTCCATACAGGATTTTAAGTAACTTGCAAGTTGAACTGGGGGGCAAGGTAGTAGAAATTGATGTTGAAGTTATTAACAGAAACCTCGATTACAACATCCTACTAGGAAGGCCCTGGATATATGCTATGGCCGCTATTGTGTCGAAATACTTCAAAAATATTGCATTTCTTTTCCAAGAAGGAATTACAATCGTCGACCAACAAACGTTTCTCCCCAACAGTTCGCAAGTTACCGGAAGCATTCCAATGATCCACGGGAGTTCTCAGTCGCTTCAAAATATCAGAGTAGGCCTACTAAAAGACTTGACACTGATGAGTACTTTTACCCTACAACCTCCTAACAATCTGGCAGAAGTGGCCATGGTGGGAACCTACAATATGGTGTCTTCCATTCAAAAGATATCCAATCACGATGTTAGCATGGGTCATTGTGAGGTTTTTCCTCCAAGCCCAATAGAAATATTTTATCAATCAATGTTTTCGGCATTGGAGGTGAAACCAAATCAATGCTCATCAAGCGTTTGGATAGATATTTCTAAGGAATATGGTACCCCTTCAAATCCTTGGTCACATTTACATTCTACAAACGAAGGAATTGTTCAGTCAATGATCACTGAAGAGGCACCATGGGAAGATTAACACCATCGTTCCCATCTTCCAGATTATAAAGAAGATTGTTCCAGTGACCTTGATCATCCTTCAGTATTTGATTCCCTATCGAATACTGTAAATACGGTGGATTCTGAGCGAAACTTGTCCAATATTGAAGAGACTATTGCCATCAATATCTCGACCAAACCAAATGTTGCAGAGAATATTCATGTCAGCAAACCTTGTTCTCCTTCAGAACTGGAAATATATTACGCTGTCTTTCGCAAGTTCAGAGATGTCTTTGCATGGTCATATGAAGAAATGCCAGGCATTGACTCGAGTATAGTTGAACACGAAATTAAGATGTATCCAGATGTCAAACCAGTACGACAACGGATTCAGCAAGTGCACCCCAAGAAAGCCACTGCCATCAAGGCAGAAGTTGAAAAACTTCTCCATGCTGGTTTCATTTACCTGGTTCCTCTAACTGATTGGGTATCAAATATTGTTCCTATAATGAAAAATCAAGAAACAATTAGAGTGTGCATCGAATATAGGGATGTAAATCAAGCTTGTCCAAAAGACAACTACCCTACACCCTGCATTGACCAGATAATTGATGAATGTGCCGTATGTGAAATCTTTTCATTTATGGATGGATTTTCAAGGTATAATCAAATAAATATCCGCCCACCGGACCAGTCAAAGACTGCATTTATTTGTCTGTGCGGCACGTTCACTTACCGCAAGCTACCTTTTGGCTTAAATAACGTAGGAGAAACCTTTCAGAGGGTAATGAATTATGCCTTCCATGACATCAAAAATATCGTCAAACCATATCTCGATGATCTTCCGGCTCATTCGCGAAAGCGGACCGATCATCCGCGGCATTTGAGAATGATATTTCTACATTGCCAACACTACAAGATGCGACCCAATCCACACAAATGTGTGTTTTGTGTCGGTTCTATTCATTTATTTGGCTTTGTAGTCTCAAAGGACGAAATTCGTCTCGACCCGTGTAAGGTTCAGGCAATCATTGATTTGCCTCCACCTTCAAACTTGCTTAACATTCAAAAACTCCAAGGGAAAGCAAACTTTCTGAGGAGATTCATTCCAAATTATGCAGAACTTGCTAAAGGTTATACACGTCTATTGAAAAAAGAAGTACCCTTCGTCTGTGATCAGGCAGTGCATGCTTCCTTTGATGCTCTAAAGGTATCCCTAATAAAGGCATCATTAATGTATGCTCCTGATTATCAAAAAGACTTTAACATGTATCTGGCTACATCAGGTACGACTATAGCAATGGTTTTAGTTCAAGAAGATAATGGAATTGAACATCCTATCTGGAATGGATACAAAAACCAAGTACTCCTATGTTGAAAAGCCGGCTCTCGTAGCTGTTCAAGCGATACAGAGATTTTGACACTATATCCTTTTTCGAAAAACTACCATTTTGTCATATTGCAACCCCATGACTTATACCTTGTTGTGACAGTTACTGGGGGGAAAATATTCCAAATGGATAGAAATTCTACAAGAGTTTGATCTGGAATTCATAAAATCCAAATCAAAGAAAGCTCTGGTTTTCGTGAAGTTACTATGCAATCTCCCATCGTCGTCCAACGATTCAACATCCAATGCAACAATCATGGATGAATCTTTGTTTATGATATCTTCAAGCGATTCATGGTATGGAGATATAATCATCTATCTCCAGACCCAAGCATATAGGTCTAATACCTCCCGTTCAGAGCAACGACATACTCGATACCAAGCAAACGACTACATGATCGTCAGTGATACACTTTACATCATGGTACCGATACAGTTATGTGGAGGTGCCTCACCCATGAGGAGACTGAAAAAGTCCTGAATAATTGTCATTTAGGCATGAGTGAGGAGCATCAATCTGGTTACGCTACAGTGCAAAAGATTTTACGAGCAGGGTACTTATGGCCAACAATGTTCAAGGATTGCATAACCGCAGTCAAAAGTTGCCATGCTTGTCAAATCTTCGATCGCAAAACTAGAATACCACCCAAACCTATGTAGCCAGTAGTCGATGTTGGGCCATTTGCTAAATGGGGCATAGATTTCATGACATGTAACCCCACCTCAGCTGAGGGGCATGGGTATATCATAGTCATAGTTGACTATTTTAGGAAATGGGCCAAGGCGATGCCTACATTAAACAACAGTAATGAAATGACTGCTCTTTTCTTTTTCAATCGTGTAGTCTCCAGATTCAGTGTTCCACAAGCTATAGTCACAGATCATGGATCGCATTTTTGCAATCACATTATGGTTGAGTTGACTGCCAAATTAGGATTGTCCCACCACAGCTCTACTCCATATTATCCGCAAGCTAATGGGCAAGTTGAGGCAATCAACAAAGTCTTGAAGCACATGCTGCAAAGGATGATTGGAGTCCATAAATGAAGTTGGAACCTAATCCTATACTCAGCCTTGTGGGCATACTGAACATCGGTGAGAAATGTGACCAAGTTTACACCCTTTCAGCTGGTGTATGGCTTGGAAGCAATCTTACCAGTTCAGTGTGAAATCTCGTCCCTCAAACTCGCAGTCGACCTTCTCCCCAGAACTTTAGAAGAGGAGGCTCATTTCTTAGAATTAATCCAACTGGATGAAACCCATCGTGATGTTTCCTTGGCTAAAGAAGCACATAAGAGATGAGTCAAGGCATAGTTTGATAAGAATGTCAAACCCCCTGTCTTCTTAGAAGGAGAGTTGGTTTTACTTTATGACTAGGAGTCCAATAAGTTGGGAGTGGGTAAGTTCCAGCCTTTATGGATGGGCCTCTATATTGTTAAGCATGTATTAGCAAAAGGATCCTACGATTTAGTAGACTATGATGGGATTCCATTGTCGCAACCTCGAAACGGTTTGTACCTTAAGCGTTACTATGCTTGACTCAGTGTAGTAAAACCTCTTCACATGCTTTTGTTACATTTTTCTTTTCGCTAAGATTAATTGTTTTGGTTAGGTAATCCACTTTTTCATTTGTTATAGATGTTGAACCTATTGGAATCATTTTTTGGATATGCCGATGGAGCAAGCCATAGTTCGCGGAACCTATCTTCTGTGGCCTGGGCCATCTTTGATCTAAGCGTCGAGTTAGTAAGTTTCAGAGGGTTATGTATTGGCCAATCAACGAACAACGTTGTTGAATACAACGCGTTGATAGAGCTCCTCTCTGATGCCATCGCACATGGCATACGCCGACTTGTTGTCAAGCTAGACTGACAACTCATCATTCTACAGCTCACCGACATCTATTCCATGCGGAATCCAGCTATCTATCGCATGTTACTAAGGGTCAAGATTTTTAAAAGACAGTTCGATTCTATCAAATATCAACATATTTCCATAAACTTAAACACATTAACAGATTCATTGGCAAAATTATGTGTTAGATAAACATTTGCGACATTTATAAAAGAAAAGCATTTCATCAATATTTGCATCAGGATCATATAACTTAACCAAAATGAAGCTTCGAAAATCAAAAATATATATGTAATTGTTTATGGTTTACACATAGTGTTCTGTGTCCAAGACAAAATCTGTTAGATGACCCAAAAACTCAAAATGCTAGGGGGCACCCTATTCTAATGGTGTTGGTGATAACAAGTCACCGCCTGTGCAATCTTGCGTAAAAGCCTAGTCCATCGACATGGCACACCATTTGTACGTTGTTGTAATCTCAGAGGCAGCTCGTCATTCCTCACATCTGGGATACTGAGATTGAGGCCTTCGATCTAATCCTGCAATGCTACAAGAGTCTCGGCCACATACAGGTCGTGAAGGACAGCCCTCCCTACAACCTCTCCTGCTGGAACGACAACTGGTGCTCTCAGGCGCACTACTGGTCGCACCGGTCCGATATCTGCATGAGCAAATGAGCTTTGATTAGTCTTGATAAAATAAAGCAGGAACATTATAAAAGCAATAAACATGGATATGGTCAGAAATTTTACCTATAGAAATCCACTGCTCACCAACCGGCAGCACCAAATCTGGGTCTCCCCGGAAATCCATATCAGCATACAGACACTCGGCATAAACCATCTCCTAATGGTTGAACCACTCAAAGAAGGCATCAGAGAAAGAAACCTGTGGCTGACCAGCATGTCGGGCCATAAGGTCAACCCATCTCTGCATCTGTCATTTAATTGGTGGCAGCAAACCAAGTGAAATGTACTACGGCTGCATCAGTGGGATCTTCTCCAAGACGAAAGCGGTCAAAATGGAACCACAGCCAAAGTTCTTAGATCGTTTGTTTTTCACCTTGGTAAGCTGTTCTTTTATCACTGGAAGTACTGCATCACACCAGTTGAACACCTTCGGTTCAAGGCATTCTAAGCATACTACATATAGGACCTGTTGGCCAAGTGAAGAGCTGCACTACCATCCAGTCTAGAAAAGGTGAACAAGATGGTCCTCAAGGACTGGTCAGTGACATTTCAGATGTTGATCTTGTCATCACTGCTTGGCTGAGATCCTTCTCTACAGTATCGGCGAATATAATCCCTAACGGATTTGCCCCCATGGGCAGAACCTGATAGCGAGAGAGGGGCACCACACCTCGATAAATCGGTCAAAAAGTAGATGTCCACAATAGTCAAGGGGATGGATTTGCCTCTGATCTGGAACGCCTGGTTGGTAGAATCCCATGCATCGAGGAAATATTGCAACAAGTTGATTTGTTGCCTCATACTAGAGATGCAGAAGAACTTGAGCAAACCATAGTTCCGCAATGCAGTTACCATACCCAGATCATGTAAATAAACCATTTCCTCTTCTTCATGCTCGCGTTCTCACCATGTAACAACCATTTTTCTTCGATGAATCTCTGAAAACAAACAAGATAAGAGTCAGGATCCTGATTTGGAAAAAAATAGCCAAAATTTCCATGAAAAACAGTGCACAAGTTTCCCTCCTCGCACCCATCGCACCCCAGCTGTGTAATGGGTGAGATGCATACTGACTGGCCAATGGCCAGCCTGGTATGCATCACACCCTTCGATATACACAGGGTACGATGGGGGTAGAATGAATTGTTCAAACCCTAAAGGCTCAGAAAAACAGGGAAACATGCTCAGAATTCAATGCAACTGAAGAGCGCAGGTTTAGCTCCTACCTGGTCTAGATGGTGCCAAGAATTATCCACAGAATCTCCTAGAATCAGGTAGTGAAAATCAAAGGGGAAAACATCTCCAAAGCTCCAACAATCTCAAGCTCAAATGAAATGGTAAAATGAGGGGTAAAAACTACTTTTAAATTAATTTTCACGTAATTCGATTAAGGTATTAATGTTTTAACTCATTTTTCAAGCATGTATTCTCATTTCTGATTAGTTTGATGGAGAAATTGAACAGGTAGTATGACCATCGAAAGAACATAGTGTTGATGGTGAGTTGAATATCAATGACCATTATCATGAGTAGTTTTTATACGAAGTTCGAGCTCATTAAAAAGTAAACCTAGGAAACGAGAAAATTCCCCCCCAGAGTTTAAGCTCATTAAAAAATGAACCAACCTCCAGTAAATAACCATTGTGAATGCATTATCATCAGCTTTTGGGCCCTGGTCGTGTTCTTACCATCACCTCCACTCTGTTTTAGCTGATCATAGGCCTCCATTTGATTGTTTACCCTTTTGAGGAACAGCTGCGATGAGTGATTCTATTATCCATCCTTGTGACACTGTTGTGATTTGAAAATTCCAAACCTTACCTAGAATTAGTAGCTACCCAGAAATATCACTTGTTCCTAAAAACCGAGTCTCCTTTAAGCTCTTTTCATCTTACTCATAAAATATGAAAATATTTTCGCGCAATTGGCCTCTCCAGCTCATTAAAGCTATCAGAAGTGCTATCCCTCCTCTATATTTTAATCTTTTTGGACCTGAGGGATTATTACACAAAAATATCGAGAGCTTGTCTTGTTCGACTCGTTAAAACTATCGAAAATTCATCCCTTTCATATTATTTTATACTTTTTTGGACTTAATGGATTATATGATGAAAAAGGATTACTGGAGTTTCCTTTCCGTCCCTTTTCAAAATCTCTAAAATTGAAAAAGGATTGAGTTGTCTTTATCGTTAAACTCGTTAAAACCAATAGTGACAAACTTGTCCATAGAGAAAGAACGAGTTTCACTGTCGCTAGGCTCGTTAAAACATAGTGACGGGTTTACCCGAAGGGAAAATTATAGAACAAGCATATGTTATCCTCCTCAAGCTTGATAAAAATAAAGAGGTATTGGTCAGCAATGATTGGGGAAAATTGGGAAGAAAACTTGAAGAAAATTTATTGGCAGCGAGTCACTCTTGAACATGACACTTTCACTCCATCACCATGATTGAGTTGGGTTAGGTTATTCTATTCACTGGTGATACTACCATTTGTCCATCGTACCATCCATCTTTGGGGTTAACGCTACCAATCCATTTCAGTGTCATTGATATGTTCAAGAGAAGTCGATCAGAGAATTCACCAACCTAGCTTGTGTCTCACCCATTGCAATACCTTCACACTTCATTCTTTTATAACCACCACCCTAAACCCTATATCATCAGATCGTTTTCACCTCCACAAAATAATTTGCTACGTTCCGTGTCATAGATGTGGGATTCATTAAGGCCCTCCTATGACAGGTCACTTCTTGTCGACGATAACTCATTATCCAAGAAGTCAACCTAGGAACAACCCTTTCAGTACTTTGAAGCTTGTATACCTCAATGGCAAGTTTCTCACTTCCGACGACAGGTTTACATCAATGGCCTTCGACCAAAAGATTTTGCATGGTGTTTGATTCCAAGTCCCATTTTCACACCACGTGAATTATACTGTAGTACCTTGAGGGTCATCATCATTATGGGTGATTCCTCTCGCGCCTATTAACAACTTACATCATTGGCTGGTAATCAGGCGATGTCTTTCCATGTTCGATTCCAGAACATTTTTCACATGGATTGACTTGTACTTCGAGCAAAGAGATTGGACGAGTTTAAAGACCCCAGATCTAGTTTCATCCATTCGGGCTGCGATATATTCAAGAAAATAAAGACATCAAATGTACATCATTGCTGCACAGATGATCATCCAAATTAAAGGATGATGGTTCTATCAGAATCATCAGTCTGCCACACAAACGGTTGTCTGTCCTATGTACATGAATTTATAAAGCTGCTCATGGGAATTCCCACCTCATCTAGATCATGAAAATATTATAAAGATAATGTATTGTATTGTATCTTATTACAGGTCGCATTCCAGTTCAAAAAACCTCGGATCCTCATGATAAATCATTTCACCCAACATCAAAAGATTTTCAACCTCATGCTTTAGGGGGCAGCTGTTATAGACATATTTGGGCACTGCAACCCCAATCATATATGTCCATAAACCAACGGCTTCTAAGTCCCTAAAAGTTTTGTTTCATACCCTAAAGGAACCAGGTCAGCTGATTACATCATCTCCCAGAAGTTCTCCACAGAAAACTACTCAAAACTGGTCAAAACTGGACCATACAGACTGCTCAGTGCAAAGGGTGTGATGCATCTCACTTGCCACATGAAAAAAGTGTTATGCATACTAAAAAGCCCTTTTGTAGGGTGCAATGGGCGAGAGTAGACAAATGGCAAAGACAGTTTGCAAGGTGGATGATCATGGAATCTTCCAGAAACTTCTCCTGTGACACTTGCCTCTCTCAATTCACCCAGGGATGAGTAGGAGATCATCAATCTCCAAATGGAATCAAGAAATATCAGAGAGAAGACACTAATCAAAATCCCAGAAGCTGACTCACCCCCCTGCAATCATCTATATATGGATCCCTCATCCCAGAGATCCAGAGGCCGGAATCTTGTATCTTGTAAGGAAGTGTTGTTGG
>APFE030137170.1:27626-98455 GCA_000404065.3 Pinus taeda
TAAGCTTTTCATGAGGTGAAGAAGGGATTTCATGCTGGGAGGATGATGCTGGGTCAGATCAATGGGTTGTAATCCTCTCTTTTAATCTTTATATCAATAAAGCTATTCAAGCTTTCCTCCACATTATTGTATGTCTGATAATATATGCATTTGTGTGGTCAATATATATCTGGTCCTATATTGTTTATGATTGTATATCTCTGCACTTTGAAGTTATTATGCTGCTTTGACTTTACAGGTACTCTTTGAAGAAAAGTGTTTAAGGAAAGAGTAGCAAAGATCTGTCAGAGGGGAGAAGGAGCAAGCAGGGAACCAATCGAAAGATTGAGATTGGTATTCTTTGCTCCTCTCCTATCTACTTCTCGTAAAGGAAAACTAAAGTAACTTTAATCTGTTTGTTTCTAAGATAGCTACCCATGTTATTGGGACTAGCAGCTCTGCATAGACACTAGATTTCCTGATAATAATTATTCACTATCATAGACCTAGAAGGAAATAACAAAGTGAGCATTGAACCATTGAAATTAGCGTTGGAAAAACATTGTACATTGGTATAGAATTAAGTACATAATAGAAATAACAGGTATTCAGTATGGTTCAAAAGCAGTCCAAGGAATTTTCTTGGGATTATATGGACATGAAAGGTGTTCATTTAGACCTCAAAGTCTCCTAATGAAGAGAAGACCACCTTTACTTGCCCATGGGGCACATATGCCAATCGAGTTCTTCCTTTTGGTTTATGTAACACTCCAGCTACTTTTCAACAAGCTATTTTGGTTATCTTTTTTGACTTGATACATGATCGTGTAGAAGTCTATATGGACAACTTCATGGTTTATGGGGATGATTTTCATCAAGCCTTGGAGAACTTGGAAATGGTATTGATTCATTGTCAAGAAGATCATTTGGCCCTTAATAGTATTAAATGTAAAATGATGCAAACTAAGGGAATTGTCTTGGGACATCATGTATCACTTGAAGGGATAAAAGTTGAACCTCCGAAAATAGAGGTAATTTTGCATATTCCAATTCCCATGTTGCATAAATAGGTAAGAATTTTCTTGGGACATGTAGGGTACTATAGGAGATTTATTGAAAATTTTACTCAAATTGCAGCACCTATGTTTAAATTTCTTACCAAAGATGATAATTTTTTATGGGACACTAACTGTTAGAATTCTTTTCAGGAACTAAAGGATAAATTTTTTGCTGCTCCAGTATTGCAGGGGCCTAACTGATCTCTTCCATTCCACATCTGCAGAGATGCATCAAGCACCGCTCTAGGAATTATGTTTGGTCAAAGTAAAGATAACCTTCCTTACACTCTTTACCTTGTTAGCAAGAATATTTTTCCCGTAGAACTAAATCATACAGTTATTGAAAAGGAATTTTTACCAGTCGTCCATGCTAATAACAAATTTAGGCATTATATTAATGGTTATGAGTATTTCATCCACACTTGTCATTCTTCCATTATATTTCTTATGAATAAGCCTATTACTAATGGAAGAATTACAAGATGGCTACTTTTGTTACAAGAATTTAACATCACTATGATTGACAGGCCTGGATGAGTTATTTGGCTATAGACTTCTTATCCCGAATGAATATTTCCAAAGATAGGCTTCCAATACTAGTTCCACATGACTTTCCAGATGAATACTTGTTCTCTTTTTCAACATTCACTCCCTGATTTGCTAACATGGCTAACTACTTGGTGACAGGCCGGTTTCCCTAGAATCTTTCCAACAGGGAAAATATAACATTATGCAACGAAGTGCAAATTATTCTTGGATAGATGTGGACTTGTTCCTGACAGGACCTGATTTGATTGTGAGAATATGTGTGTATGGACATAAGATGTTTGATATTCCAAAGCCTTTCCACAATGAGCTCTGTGGTGGGCACTTTGTAGATAAAAGGACTGCCTATAAGGTCCTAAATGTAGATTACTATGGGCCCACACTTTTCAAAGATGCCAAAAGGATTGTTTAAAGTTGTGATGCCTGTTAGAGAATGGGGAGGCTAGTTCTAGTAGATGAAATGCCTCTCCAGATGTAGATATCAGTGGAACCTTTTGAGAAGTGGGCATTGGATTTTGTGGGACCCATCTCTTCGATGTCCAAGAAAAGGAGATACATATTGGTTTGCAACGATTACATGACGAAGTGGGTAGAAGCCAAGGATTTATATTCTGCCAATGAGAAATCAGTGGTAGATTACCTTTTTGAGGATATCTTCACTCGAATTCGGGTTCCTAGAGAGATTGTTACAGATCAGGGTTGACAATTCACATCCAAACTAGTGAAGGGAATTATTGATCAATATCAGGTTAAGCATTGGAAGTCTACCCCACCTGACCCCCAAGAAAATAGACAGGTGGAATATATAAATGAATTCTTGGAATCTATCATCACTTAGACAACTCAACTTCAACATGGCAATTTGGCTGGCAAGGTAACCATGGCATTGTGGGCTTACTAGATAACTTGGAGGAATGTGATTCAAAACACTCCTTACGAGTTAGTATATGGGAAACATGTGTTTCTTCCCATTGAATTTTAGATAAAAACATTTCAAACTGCCATTCAATTGGGAATGAATTTGAATGAAGCCCACGAGAAAAGGTTACTACTGCTAGATGAGCTTGATGAAATCACACAGGATGTATTTCAATGGACCATGTTAGTACAAGATCAGAGAGCCTGGTAGCATGACAAGTATATTAAGAAATCGATCTTTCATTGAGTTGATTGGGCACTACTATGTGATAGTAAATTTAAACATTTTAAAGGGAAATTTTTGACTACATGGTTGGGACCTTATGAAGTGGAAGAGGCCTTCGATAATGGCTATGCTAGAATAAAAACAAATGATGTTAATGAGACACCATTTGTGGTGAATGGACATCAAATAAATATTATATGAACTTAAATTGGAATGCAAAAACTTACAAATATAATCACAAACATAGAGATGTAGTAGAAAAACACTTCATTTCATTAATATAAAAATATTGAACTATGCACAAACAGAATGGAAATAAGATAGCTCGGGTGATGGTAACTTATATCTGAGAAGGGATGTGGTAGCTACATGCCTCTGAACTAAGTTACAGTGAGGCTCAAGGGCCTTTTTATTATTTAAAAATAAGATAAAACCCTAAACAACCAAAACCCAAACCCAAGGAGATGTAACACCAAGAGTTTATGGGCCCCATTGGTATTAGTTTTGCAGCCAACTTCCCAAGGTTGTAACTTCATCATATTATCTCTGTTTGATGTCTATGATTCCTCGTTGGGAAGATCTCTCCAAGGACTACAACTACCAATGTGATTTCCAAAAAACTCACTAGAGGAATGTTTCCAAAAAAACTTCGTTTATGTCTTCAAAACATCCCCCGAAGTTCATGACCTGAAAAACTGCCAAAAATAGTCAACTATGCTACCATTAAGGAAAATGAAAAACTGAAATAAAAAATGATGAAGGTCCAAGTGGAATAGGCGGGTGGCCACCAATATCCACCTAGATCAGTCCTACCCCCTTAGGAAGCAATGGCTACCACTGTATTGAGTTCCTCCATGAGATGAGGAAACTTCTACTAAACTTGGTCCCTAGTGATCCATTTGCCTTGGTGAAGGAGTTGGCCTACTTTGACAACTCGATATATCTGTATCCTCTAGTCAAGTGTTTTTGATCTGTGTGTCCATGACCTAATCAGTTCTAGCATATTTCATTGAGTCTAGGTTGAGCACTGTTGGTGTAAACTATTCTGTAATGTTAGATGTGTCCAACAATGGTGGAAAGTATGGCTGAAGATGATCTATATTAAACACTAGGTGCAGGCCAAGGAACAGTGGGATGCTAAGCTCAAAGGAATTATCACCGATGTCCTTGGTGATGGTGTATGGCCCATATCGTAGTAGGCAAAGCTTGCAGTGGGGTCTAGCAAGGCGCTCTTTCTGCAAATGAAGCCAAACTTTGTCACCCACCTGGAAATTGTGTGGCACTCGATGCTAATCATGGCGATACTTGTACTTAGCATTAGATCTTCCCAATATATCATGGACCTATGGGTGGATGTGTTGAATACACTCAATGAATCTATTAGTCCTTTCAGCTTCGGATTAGACATGAGACGAATCTACCTGAGTCACTACAAATGGTATGGCCACATCAATGGGGCATATTGGCAAAAATCCTAGCCCTACTTGAAAGGGGTTGTGGTTTGTTGAGTTGTGGAGAGATCCATAGTAACTGTGTTGGACATAAGGAATACTTTCATCCCATGTGTGTGGATGCTTTGAGTTGTACATGCACAGAATGTGTATGATGATCATGTTGAAAACCTCTATTTGGCCATCAGTTTGGGCATGGAAAGTCTTGGACTTAGTGAGTTTTGTATCTAGCATCGGCCAAAGACTTGACCAAAATCATTCAAGGATCTGCTATCCCAATCTGAGATAATGCACTGTGGGATCCCAAAGTGTACCCACACTCACTCAAAGAAGAGCTTAGCAGTGGTATCTGTTGTGATAATCTTCTTATAGGCTCCCATGATGTCGATATTAGAGAATCTGTCGATGACCACCAAAACATAATAATTGTCGTGCTTAGTAGATCGAAGGCCTAACATATAATCCATGGATACCGATTCCCAAGGTTGAATAAAAGTAGGTAGAGGAGTATACATTCCTTGCTTACTGATGCTTGTTTTGGCAATGGTGCAGGTGGTGCAGGATCTAATGTACTTCCCAACATCTTGACGAAGTTTCGGCCAATAAAACTACTTCTGCAATACTGCCACTATTTTCTCTACTACAAAATGTCTAGCGACCCCACTTTAGTGTGCCTCCCTAGTCATCTTCGCACGCTCACTTGAAGGAACACATATGTGTCCTAAGTGGCATAACTGTGCATCCTCAAGGTGAAAATTTGGAACCTTGTTCCCTTCCAGGAGTGTTTAGTATATGTTGCTGAATTCTAGATCGCTCTTGTAAAGATGTGTCCACCCCGATGTCTCGTGCCCACAGGAGTCGAGCACAATGATTAGTACCACGATCGGTGGTCTGCTGAGGCAACCAAAAAAATTATTTGTGTTTCCCTTTTTATACCTAATTTTCAAATGGAACTATTGTAGATAGGTGGACCATTTCTCATGGCGATCATTCTGCAACTTTCCTTATGTCTGTATGAACTGTAAAGGTCAGTGGTCTATGTGGATGATTGTTTTCTTCCCCAGAATGTAATTCTTCCATTGACGACAAGCCTACACGATGGAATACATTTCTTTATCATAAGTGGGGTACTTTGGAGTATGTCTATGAGTGTCTCATTATGGTAAACCATGGGATGCCCATGTTGAGTAAGAAATGCACCAATAGCATAGTCAGAGCTATCTGTCTCAATCTCAAATGGTTGTTACATGTCTAGTAATGTGAGCACTAGTGTAGAACAAGGGTTATTCTTCAACTCAAATAACACTCATTTTTGGGTTTCCAACCAAAATAACTTTCCTTTTCCTCTGCCCTTGGTGAATTGACTTAAAGGCCAAGTGATATGAGAGAACCCCAACACAAACCTATGGTAAAAATTGGTAAGACTCAAAAAGATGTAGAGCTCTATTAGAGTGGTTGGGGCTAGATAGTCTTGAATGACTTGTATCTTGGATGGGTCCAAATGTACACCCTTCTCATCAATGATGTAGCCCATATATTGAACCTAGGTTAGGAAAAAGGTGCATTTCTCCAAGTTAACACACATCTTGTGTTGTTGAAGGGCTTAAAGGACCTGTCTAATATGGTGGAGGTGATCTTCCTAACTCTGGTTGAAGATCAAGATGTCATCTAAATACACACCGACAAATGTATTGGTGAAGGGATGCAAGATGTCATCCATCAGTCTCATGAATTTTGGAGGGGCGTTCATTAATTTGAATGGCATGACCAACCATTCGAAAAGGCCCTCCTTGGATTTGAAGGAAGACTTCCATATGTTAGAGGGTTCGATGGGAACCTAATGATAACTTGACATCAAGTCAATATTGCTGAAATATTTGGCCCCCTTGAGCTGGTCTAGAAGGTTGTTGGCTTGGGGGGGCCTGACCCAAGTTCGGAGGTGATTTAGCCAAAAAAATCCTGGTACTATTGGTCCTTTCAGCAATAGTCCATGGAGCGTGGATTGATCTCTCAACCAAAGTAGTATGGGAGGGTTATAGAACCAGGTTTCCAAACCCTAGAGATGTCTGATGGTTTCAATTAATCCGTGATTCGACCCTGTGCACACGTCGCTACGCACACTTATCTGTACCTCGCAGCCTGAGATGTTGCCTTTGCACAGCCTTACTCAGGGGCCGAATAGTGTTATTACCCAATCCCTTAGTAGCCCAATATTATTTGATAAAATTACCTTAGTTGTATGCTTTCAGTTATACTTAACAATATTAACAGTTCATATAAGTGCGAATAGTAAATAAACAACATAATTGCAAATGAGATCAAACATGTAATAACTCAAGAATAGATACACAGCATCTAGATAAATTTTTTCTTTATTATTATGTTCTTTCCATTATATATTATTCCACCCTATGCACCCAGTTGCAGGGGTCCACACACTCAGTTGCGAACTCTACTAGGCCTTTACTCACTCAATTGCAAAGCCTCTTCCTACTTCTATGACCCAAGACACACTTAGATTCTTCTTCTATGTTTTTCTAATTTTATCCATTAGATCCTATCATGATGATCTTTACAACTTGGAGCCTCACCCTATTTATATAATCCCATGGTCCACGGACCATGGGTAGGCCGACTTTATATTCAAACTTAGGGAGGATAGCCCTATGACTCTAACATACATTCCACACCTGCAATTCATGGAGCTTTACAATAATATCACTCAAAACTTGGGCTTTGAGCCCCAAAACATGTTGTGGGGTGATTCCATGCCCAATAGGCCCCCAACACAAACATCGTGACTTTCCCTCCAGTCACTTTTTCGGTGCGGCGATCTTGGCACAGATGCCCTACAACTAGTCCCAAACGGTCTTGATGTCTGCAACGCACTGAGTTGTTGCTTACTAAACCTGTTGCATCCTCTATTTTGAGACTTCCATGTCTGAATTTTTTCCTTACATTTGTACCAACATTTACTACATATGTTTATAGTCCCATTCCCTTGTCTAGCTCCTCAGGTCACGAAGACTGTGCTTCGGTCAGCTAGTCAGATAGCTGGCCCACCCATGTAGGGCTTCAAGTAGCTTTCATTTACCTTTCTTGGGAAGGGTTCCCCATTTAGTTTGACTAGCTGGACCGCACCTCTGTTTGTGACCTCCTTAACCACATATGGTCCCAACCAATACATTTTGAATTTTCCCGAAATTTTTTCAAACTTACTGTCATACCACAACAATAAGTCATTTACCTTGAAGGTGTGCAACTTTATGTGGTGGTTGTACCAGGATTTTTCACATTGCTTTTGTACATGCTAATGAAATCCAGACAAAAAGTGTTGTTCCTCAAGTTCTTCTAATTGCGTGAGCCTTTCCTCGAGAGCTTCACGGATCGTCATGCCTGTGAGCGTTGTTATTCGCAGACTAGGTATGATGTATTCCATCGGCATGACAACTTCCATGCCATAAACTAATCGGAAGGGTGTCTGTCCTATCAGCTTCTTCCAAGTTGTCCTGTAATCCCATAGCATGACAAGTACGCATAGGTCCCAATCGTTTCATTGCGCATTGCACACTTTGGTTAGCGCAATCTCCAGTATTTTATTGAAAGCTTCAATAGTCCCATTATCTTGTGGGTGGTATGGTGTACTTTTTTGATGATACACTTGAATTCTTTTGGGAGTGTGTTGATAGTTTCATTCAAGAAATGTCTTCCGTAATAACTCATCAAGATTTCCAGACAGCCAAAGCGGGTTAACAGGTTGTCGAACAAAATCTTCATAGTTGTAGCGGTCGTGTAGTCTTTGACCAGCTACACTTTCACCCATCGTGTTAGATACTCTATTACAGTGATCATGTAGCACACACCCATCTTTCCCGGAGTTTTGATCGGTCCCACAAAGTCGATTACCCATTTCTCGAATGACTGCAATGACATCGGCAGATTTAATGGCATCTTGTCCCTCTGTGATGGTTTTCCAGTCCTTTGACATATATCGCAAGCCTTACAGTGTGCTTTCGAATCATGGTGCAGGGTTGGCCATCACAACCCTGCATGGAGAATCTTTTCTGCAATTGATCATCTTGCATAGTGTCCTCCTGCAGCACCCCCATGTGCTTCCATTAGGATTTGAATTCTTTCAAATTCAAGAACATATCTTCCCAATATCTCATCGTTTCCCATTTTGTATAGGTGCCCCACGATGACAGAAAAATCCACCGCATGCACCAACAATCCCTTCTTCTATTGGATGGAGTATTCTTTCAGCACAGTCCCTGTTGTCAAAGAATGGATTATATCTTTGAAGTGCCCATCCATGACGTGTACTGCAAAGGGTTGTGCATTAGGTAATCCTTCCTCTAGATTAGTGGGTTCCTTGTCCATCTCAATGCATGATAAGTGATCCAGTCCTACATTTAGGCATCCCAACTTTAGTACGACCTCAAAATCATATTCTTGGAACAATAAGATGTGCTTGCATATGCTCCCCCCCAATGCAGGCTTATTCACCAGGTATTTGAGTGCGAAACGGTCGGTATACATCTTGAAATGTCCTATGAGCAAATAATGTCAGTATTTTTGAAGCACATACACCATTGCCAACCCCTCGCACTCGGTGGTGGAGTAGTTCTTTTCTACTTTGGACAACCTCCGACTTGCAAATGCAATAGGATTATCCAAGCCTTCCCCGCCCTCTTGTGTGAGCACTTCTCCTAGCGTGATACACGATGCATCCACATGGACATGAATCTATACATCCCATTTTGGGAAAACTAGGATTGGAGTGGAGGCCAATTTCCCCTTCAGGACATCCAAACTTTTCATGCAATCATCATTCTAGCAGAATGTAACATCCTTTTTCAATAGTTTTTCCATGGGCGCAGTGATTTAGGCATAGCTTTTGATAAACTTTCTGTAGTACCTGGTGTGTCCCAAGGTAGCGTGCAACTGTTTAACACTTCACGGTGCCTCCAAATTTAGAATAATGACAATCTTCATAGAATCCACATCAGTCCTTACTTGCAGACCACATGTCCTAACATGTTTCCAAAGGGAACGAGTAATGTGCACTTCTTAAGGTTCAACTCAATCTAGTGTCATCAGCAAGTATCTAGAATCAAGCGTAAGCTTGCTACATGGTGCTTAACTAATCTGAAGATAGTCCAATCATCCAGATAGACCTCCAAGAATTTGTGGATGTACTCTTTGAACGTGGAAACAATGATGCACGAAAAGATGATTGGTGCATTCTTCAATCCGAATAGCATAACGGTGTATTGAAAGCGACCCCATTCCATTGCAAATGTCATTTTTCTCCTATCCTTTGGTGCGATCTTTATCTGGTGGTACCCCGAGAACCCATCCGTGAACAAGTATGCTTCTTGTCCACTGACATTTTCTAATACTTCATTTGTGAACAGTGTCCGGAATGGGTCATGTACATAGGTGTCGTTCAGCTTCCTCAAGTCCACACATATTCTTATTTCACACTTTTGCTTTTTCTCCTGTACTACCATAGGACTCACCCAGTTAGATTCTTCCATTGGCCCAATAATTTTGGTTGTGATCATTTTGTCTAATTTAATTTGGACCTTTTCCTTATATTTCTGATTCAAGTGGTAAGGTCTCTACTTAACTGGCTTCACGTCGGGTTTTAGGGTGATCTTCATCATGTCTAAGTCGCCAAATATCCTTTTTAAATCCGTATTTTTGGTCAGGAATAAGCCTTGTTATTCATGGAGTGACGCAACGACCTTATTTGCCTTGAAATCATCCCAATAGTCTCCAAGCATTGCATACTTTGGTTATGCCTCCTTTCTAATGTTTACCTGCTTTGTTTTTAGCAGCACGGTAATGTCGGGATCCTCAATCAATGGTCCTCGAACCTCGTGACAACCTTCCATTTTTGGAATGCTAATATTTCGTGGGTCCTCATCATCCTCTTCAACATTTACATTGTAACACTTCAGTGCGCAACTCAGCTATGTCACCCATTCTAGTTGAAGCACTTCTATTGGCTCTTGGGGTATTTTGAAGGTAGTTGCTTTTACTGCTTGTAGCGCATCAACAACAGTATCCCACCAATGATCTTCAAATGTGAAAGTTAATAGAAATCCCTCGTGCAAGATATCCCATTCACTTGTACCATGGCAGAACGCCATCTCAATATACCAATTCATGGGTACGATATCCATGGTATGACAGAACAAATGCACCCATTCAGGTTGTGGCTCTTCCCCATAGACCTTGGTCCATTTTGTGAGGAGTGTATGTGGATCATCCTATCCATCATACATGTTTGCGAGCTGCATCTGTGGTTTCCCAAATCATAGGTGCATCATCCTTTTACATCTGCGCTAATCCTCAGAGCTTCTCTGATGTGTACCCGACCACCTTCCAGGCGTAGCACGCAGTGCCATTTCAAAGTGTCAAAACGTTGTTGTTCTGGCACTTCGCTTTCAAATGTGTTCAGGAATTCATCCACCACTATCAACCCATCATAGATTGACAGATCCCTTATCTTGATTGTCATGCAGTGTAGTGATCTTATCATGATGTTACAATTGATCGTGGTTACCTTGTGTAACTGATTCTACCATAATTCTATTTCTTCACCCGAATCAAAAGTGTAAAAGCTTTCGTGCTCCCACGAAATTCTGCCATCTTTTATTGGATTCACTCAATCCTACTCTCAAGTAGAGATCTTGTAGATACAGTCGAGATCGTCATCACTATCATTGTTGCACGCCGGTTCTTTATAGCACGATCCTTCTGCAAGATCTAAAGGTACCAGTATGCGTAGTGACTTTTTCTCAAAAATCATTTTTCACTTCTTCATATTTATGACTCCATTCATATCAGTGGCCCGATCTATTCTTAGTAGCATGAGATAGGGATTTCTGTCATCGACAATCTCTATCACTTTGAAATATGCCAACGCATTCGAACCTTTGATGTCTACCATTATTCCCTGCAATCTTCCCATTAGTAGGATCTTCTACTAGTTCACCATTCGCAATTGATTAGGGGACCATTGCAACGGGGGCCTTCCCATGCGTTCCTATGTCTTCTTTAGCAGTACATTGACATCTGATCTGAGATCCAGAATTACTTGATGCATTTCATATTCATTGATTTGTGCAGTCAATCTCATTTCCCTTCATGTTCATGATGTGTGCTTTCTAATCTTCCAAACTACGCGCAGTTCTCCTGACCCAGTGCACTTAGTGATAAGTTCTTGTAGTCTTTTCATAGCCTTACTGTTGCATAGTAGGTTCATACAAGTCTCTAGAAAGGTAGTGAGCATTGAAGGATCCATCCTCGGCTCTAGTTGATCCTTACTACCTAAAGTGGAGGCCTCCGTGAAGCTCTTCTTGGCTTCCATGAATGTCTCCTTCATGTGATCCAAATCAAATTCAGGTTCCTTTGTAGGAACCTTGAGAACCCATCCACTCTCTTCTAGTTGCTAACCTTTGTCATCTCCTATTGTGATACCACTTCGAAGCACGATGTTTAAATTTGGCTCCTCTTCATGCAGCTCAGACCTCATCATTTGTAGGTTCTGAGTCGGGGGAGGCTGGAGTACTCCTTTATAATGCAACCTTGCTATCAATGTAGGATACTCCTCTATCTCATGATCAAATTCGGTACAATATAAACATGATTCTCTCATCAGATTTGTACAATTGCAGGCATCATGCCGTGACCCTCCACAATTATAACAAATCAACCGTCTACGACCTCTTTCTGGTCCCATTCTACCTCGACCTCGTTTGCGCCCATGAAATCCAGCACGTGTCATCCCTGCATTTGGATCAAGGGCTCGTGTTTTGGTCTGTAATCTATAGGCAGGAGTATGATCTATCATTAGCTCGTGACTTCTGCAGGTATGCTCATTGTGGCCTACCGACCTGAAGAAATTACAAAACAATTGTTGGGATGTTTGCGTATACTTCTGTAATAGGTGATAGTTATTTGCAGTGCGTTTTCCTCCTATCTGACAAATTGTGCACCATAACGCAGGAACCATGCTTGGTCCTACTTGTGCCTCTTGTCTTAATGGCATCGACCCTCCTCTTGCCAAGTAGTTCACGAAGACTGGATAGTGGTCCTTGTCATGCCCCTGGCCTTTTCATTTTATGCACCATACCTCCTCGCACGCCTCTGGCCGAGTTGTGCTGTCCTATTTCAAGCTCTGCATTTCCAGACACAAGTTTTGCAGTTGCATGTGGATTTTTTGGACTCCCAAGCCAACATCTTCTATTGGGGTCTCGTGCAATCGCATTGCAATCTCCAAAGCTTTGGCCTGGGTGGATAGCTTTTGTTGTGACAGCACCATCCTTAAATGTGGTGTTAGTGGCATTACAAACCATGCACGTTGTTGTCCATATAATAAGGTCATGTTGGCTTCACGAATCATAATCTTTAGTCTCTGATCCAGATCCCATGGGGTCTCACCTGGAAGCATCATGATTTCCTTAAACCTGATAATCGATTATTTCTCTAATTTTGGCCTCCTAAATTCCTTGTTCAGCACTGCCTGGATATCTATGATCCCCAGGTTTGGATGGTCATTAGAATGCTTAATGTATCACGTTAGTACATGATCCTACAACATGCTTAACAACATTTCCTTATTTATATTGCCATCCATGACTCCTTGTGCTTCCCTTACAGCCATTACTACAAACCAAAATTGGTCCGGATCTTCATTCCCTACCCCTCTGAACACCAACAATTTTATTATGCTCACCATATTGAACTATGGTGGTGGTAGAGGCCGTGTGGGCAGAGATGGAAGTGATGATGGTGAAACTGGTGGCAGTATAGGTGGGGGTGGTATGCATGGAATTCACTGCCATATCAGACTAATCGCACTTCTCGAAGAAACTTTTGCGATCTCTTCTTCACTTTCTCGCCATGGAAAAATCAAGGGCCTATTTTCTATTTATGTGTTTTCTTCATTTCTAAAGATCTTCCCACTCTGTGTAGCCCCAAACATCAATTTATTCGCATAACCCACTTTTCACATAATAGCATTTTAATCCAAGTGTTCAATGATTTAATGTACTTACCTCGCAGTTCCTTGAGGAAGGAACATTCTGCCTCACTGTAGCTGATTGTCATATCTACCTCGAACTCAATGATAAATCATCCTATAATTCGATCGAGCCAATGGTCCATAGTGCACGTGATCCTACCTTTCGATGCTTCTAGTCTGCGCACCAATTCTTGAGTCCACATAATCGGTATTGAGCCTACATGTTCCCTGACTTTCTGCTAGCTTTGTGATCCACTCATACAACTCATAGGGGAAGGATGAAAATAAGATTTTATCAATTTCTGTATATAAGTAGTGCTCCAACCACTTTGCCTCTAATACTCGCGAATTCCTGTTTTTCCGCACTGCAAATTCGTGAATATTTCTGTCCAACCACCCTTCAATTTGTTTCTTTGTTGGATTCCAGTGACATGACATCAGACATCCCTTTTGTAGCTCTCGGTCCTGGAAATGGAACCATTTGTTGGCCTGTGGGGGCCTGGCCCAAGTTCAGAGGTGATTTAGCCAAACAAATCCTGGTACTATTGGCCCTTTCAGTAACAATCCATGGAGTGTGGATTGAGGTCTCACCTGAAGTAGTATGGGAGGGTGCTAGAACTAGGTTTCTAGACCCTAGAGATGTCTGATGGTTTCAAGTGGTCCGTGGTTCGAACCTGCTCGCACGCTGCTACGCGCACTTACCCATACCTCGCAGCCTAAGATGTTGCCTTCATGGAGCCCTACTCGGGGGTCAAACAATGTTATTACCCAAGTCCTTAGTATCCCAATATTAGCTAATTAACTTAGCTTATTTGTACACTTCCATTTATACGTAACAATGTCCACAGTTCATATAAGTGCGCACAGTAAATAAACAATATAATTGAAAATGAGATCAAACATGTAATAACTCAAGAACATATACACAAAATTTAGATAAAACTTATTTATATTATTCTCTTCCTTCATTTATAGACTCTATTCCACCCTACACACTCAGCTGCAGGGGTCCATGCACTCAGCTGCGAACTCTACCAAGCCTCTGCGTACTTAGCTGCAGAGCCTCTTCCTACTACTACAACCCAAGACACACTTAGATTCTTCTTCTATGTTTCACTATCTTATTTTATCCATTAGATCCTATAATGATGATCTTTACAACTTAGAGCCTCGCCCTATTTATACAATCCCATGGTCTGCGGACCATGGGTAGGGCGATTTTATATTCAAACTTAGCACAGACAACCCTATGACTCTAACATACATTCCGTACCCACAATTTATGGAGCTTTAAAATAATATCACTCAAAAATTGGGCTTTGAGCCCAAAAACATGCTATGGGGGGGATTCCATGCCAACTTCAATCTGCGGGATTGGGTACCTATTCTAGACATTGATCCTTTTCAATGCCTGATAGTCAATACAGAGCCTCTAGGTCCCATCCTTCTTCTGTACCAATACAATCGGGCTCCCACAGGGTGATGAGCTTGGCTTGATGTGTCGTTTCTATAGTAGTTCCTAAATCTACCTCTTCATCTCATTGTTCTCCAGAACAAAGTGTTGATAGATTGGCCCACTGGGCAATGGAGCGCCTGAGGTCAAATCAATGGAGTGTTGGACTTGACAGTGCATAGGTATGCTTGTGGGTGAGTCAAAACTATCCCTGTACTCTCGATGACCTTGTCCATTTTTTGTTGCTGTGTGGAGGAGCCCTGTGTGGAAGCCATGGCCATAAACCTCTTCTTGCCTTGGGGGCGAATCATAAGGAAAACAAATTTCTTAGTTTGGGAAATGATCTTACTGCATTGCTTTATAGTGATAAAAGAGATAGTAGTAGGCGAGGCTATCTCTAGTATCCTATACAAGTTATTAGCCAAAGTAATAATCACAGAGCGAGGTCTAGACTCATAGACAACATGTCGCTTCGAAAAGTATGGTCATGTTAACAATACATCAGAAACTTCAAGAGGATCAACGTCACATAGTATCTCATCCATGAAGGGTTTGATGTTGTAGGTAAGGCAACACTGTTGGCTGACGTGAAGATCTTGTCCTTGGTGAAGCCACCCGATGGTGTACGGTTGTTTATGTGATGTGTTATTTAGGCCCAATCACTTCATGACTTCTACTGAAATGAGGTTCTTTTGGCTCCCGTTGCCAACAATGAACTGCAATGGAGAACCCTTCACCCACATGTGTAAGTGCAAGAGGCATTCCCCCTCCTCTGGATCTTCAGGCTCAATTTTTTGGACCTTTGTGGTGGCCATGGTGGCATTGGGCTTCACATCAATGATCTTCTTTCCTTTGTCAGTCCCCTTATTAGGTTCTATTTAGATTCAGAGCCTATGTCTGATTCAAAAGCCTTCATCTCTACCACGAGTGACTACTTGGCCTGAAACTCACTTGTATTGTGAGTGGAGCTCTTATGGAACTCACACCATTTTCCTGTGTCCTTCTTTGTCTTCATGGTGTTTTTCTTTTCTTGCAGGTTTAGCGGGTTGTCCTAGGCATCCCCACCTTGGCTTGGTCCCTTGTTTTGTGGTTTGGGGGCACCTTTTCCTTGCTTTGGATTTACAGATCCAAAGTCCCACTTCTTCTAGTTGAACTTCTACTCAATATTTACAGTGTACCGATACACCGTGCCGAGCAAGGAAATGTCCAGGAATTCCATCTCGTCCTGGATGTACTTGTGTAGATATCTGCGATACTTGAGCACCAAATGCCACTTAGTATCCTTGATACCCAACTTCGTATGAAGGGTATGGAAAGTATTTGTGAACTCTAACACATCTTGGTCCCTTCCCTGTCATAGCATGGTTCACTTTATGTATTTATCTTCATAGCTCCTGATAGGCTAATATTGTTCCTTGAGGGCGTCTCGAAAAGAATTCCAAGTGGATGCATATAAAAACAATGAGGGTTCACTCTCATCCTTTTGTTCACATTAGGTTTCCTACCATTCCTTGACATGTGGGGTGGCTTTGAGAAGTGAAAATGTAATCTTTTCACAACTGGAAAGGTCATGAACTGAAAACTATCCTTCCAACAGATTTAACCATTTATCTATGATGTCTACATCTATCAGGCCTTCAAATATGGAATATTGAAGCTAGCTTGTACCTTCAAAGGAGTGGCAGCTCCAAAGTGGCTGCTAGATGAAAATGCATCACCTATAGGTAGCCGTCGAAGGATCTTGGAAAATTTATCCATCATTGTGTCGCTTTGTTGCTCGAGGGCTTCCTCGAGCAACATTTTGAAAGGATCTCCTACCCCCAAGTCTTTCTTTTCTTTCTCCATGGGAGGTCTTTGGGTTTTGCAAGGCTGATCCTGTAATGGTTCAACCAGATCGAGCCCTAAATCCTTACATTGTGACTTCGTTGGGGACATGCAAGAAAAATAGCTAAAAAGGAGACCTCTCTGATACCATTGATCCAAACTTAAAGATGAACACAACAACTTACATATATAATCATAAACATAGAGATGCATTAGAAAAACACTTCATTTCAATAATAGAAAAACACTGAACTATGCTTGCAAACAGAATGGAAAGAAGATAGCTCGAGCAATGTAGCTTATCTCTAAGAAGAGTTGTGGCGGCTATGTGGCTCCACACTAAGTTACAATGAGGCTCAAGGGATTTTTCTTATTGAAAAATAAGAGAAAAACCTAAACAACCAAAACCCTAACCCAAGTAGATGTAACACCAATAGTTTATGGGCCCCATTGGGGTTAATTGTGTAGCTAACTTCCCGATGTTGTAACTTGGTCATATTATCTCTATTTGACATATATGATGAATCATTGGAAACATTTCTCTGAGAACTGCAACTACTGATGTTATTACCTTCTACTTCCTCAGGCGATCTTTTCCAGAAAAACATCGTTTAGGGCCTCAAAACGGCTCTAGAAGTTTAGGACAGGAAAAGCTGCAAAAAATAGTAAACTGTGCTACCATTAAGGAAATTGAAAATTGAAAGAAACAATGGTCGGGGTCCATGTGGAATACGTGGGTGGACACCTATATCCACATGTGTTAGAAGATATACCACCAACTGCTCTCTCGCCAATAATTTTTTCAGGAAGTAAATCAAGATCTGGAAATGGAGTTGGTTCAAGAGAAGGATCCAGCTCATGTTTGTTCTTTAAACTAATTTTCTTTATATTTGTATATTTATATTTATGTATATTGTATAAAATAACAGTGATATAAACTTTTTGTTCTCCCCCACAACTCACATAGAATAAAGGGGAAATCTGTCTAAGGTATGTTTATTACTTTAATGAGACTTGGAAGATTACTTATGGAAAAGAACAATTTCGAGTCTCCTTTGAGCATTTCAGACTCCCAAAAATTGAATATTCTGAGCAAAGAATGATCTAGGCCTATAAATATCAGTGGAATAGTGGTAGTTAGGGATCTGCTGAGTACAAAATTATTCTTTTTCGAGCTAAGTAGAATAATTACAGAAAAGAAACCCCTTAGAGTTTATTTCTATTTTTTTAGACTCTCTGAAAAGGAATACCCCAAGCAGTGGCTAAATTGGGCTCGATAAGCTTATGAGGTAGTAGTAGTTAGGGATCTACCAAGTACATAAATATTATTTTCTAGGCTAAGTAGAATAAGTATGGAAAAAAACATTCTAGAGTCTCCTTTTGTGCATTTCAGATTCTCTAAAAGTGAAATGTCCGAGGCAATAATCATTCCATGCATAGTCAAAATCTATGGGATGATGTTTCAGGTTATGTATAATAATCAACAAGAAAAATTTTCAGTCAAGATGTATGAGGTATTCAATATTAAGACACTCTATCTATTTTTCAAATCAGTTCAAAGGATTCTGTACTTAATTTGGCATTGACATTCCGTACTCAACTTAGCATTATGATCCATCATGTAGGGCTACTAGAGGTTTCTTTAAAATTCGTGGAATAATTTAGAAGGATTATATAAGGATAATTTCCACTCATCAACAACAAATCAATATGGATGTTACAGTAATGATATTTCAAATGATATAGATGTTCTGAAATAATTCATCACTACAAAATCAATTATGAGGATCATGCTCTGCTAAGGATTATTATTTTCTATATTTTTCTTGAGTTCCAGAAAATTAATAAAGTCAAAACTAAGGTATGGTAACGTTTTATTTATTTAGACTATATTTGAAGCTATGGATAATATGATAAGTGGTAATCTGTCACCATTAGTCCTCTTACCTTCAGCCTAATTTCTTGTCCCCATTTCCCTTCCCTTCATTTTTAACTATGCAGACATGTGTTAATTATTAATTTATCATTATAGTAGCCAACCCTTATCACCATTGGAGCTAACACCCTGTCCACTACCTTTCCCCTTCACCTTGTCTCATATAAGCCACTTGTCAAATGATGGTTCATCATTACCATCACGCATGTATACTGTAATTCCAATTTCCCAAAGTATTATTTCTTGAATTAATTCAGGGTCAAAGGAACATGGTAATTGTTCCTCTATAGGTGTTAAGTTTCAAATGAAAACAACTGTGAACCCTTACATCTCTACAAAAAAACTTCCAAGACTTGTTCCAACTCAAGCATGGGGGGTAGTCGTCATGAACCCACCTTTGCCCAGATCTCAAGAACTCTGGAGTATTCCAATTGCAAATAATTGTTTGAAGAAAAAGGATTGGATGGGTTTTCTCTGAAAATTTCATGGATACAATGACTAGGTCACTTTAGCTTCTTCTTAGAGCTTCAATAGAGAGGATGTAGAGACTAGAAACTTCAAATTTAAATTCACCAAGGAAGCTATCAGTAAGGAGACCAGGTTTCCTCGGTCTGGTGAGATATTTTTCAAAAGAGGGTTGCTCGACCTGACAAACTAAGTTAAATTCATTAAACCAACTTATAAATCACTGAATTGGCCAAAAGGTGTCTTACATAGCTTCCTAGATTAAAAGTGTTATCCGCTTGTTACAACACTATAGAGGTTTATTGCTTGTGAAGGTAGGTACATTGCCATTTTTCTTTATCATGTCATATTGCTGTTACATTTTTCAGAAGATCAAGAACTAAATTTTCCTATCTTTCTAGATAAGTGTTTACATAAAATTTCTAAAGGGGTTCAGTTGGCTAGTAAAAACCCTTAGACTATTGTATGTCACCATAGCCTTATTAAGATGTTGGTTGTCATGGATATAAGTAAATGATATAAATCTTGGGAGGATTTTTTGATTAATAAATTTCTTAGGGAGGAAACTTAGGTGAAAGGATGCAAAAGGCTTATCAATCCCCTGTCAAAGAATGTAAGTCTTAGAGTTGAGGTTCTTCTAGATTCTAGTATTCAACCTGGTCATAGTCCTACAGTGGTTCCTATGTCTAAAGTGGAGAAAGATAGTTCAATGAAACCTTTGAGGACACTGGTAAACCCTAGTACTTTAGTTGAGAAAGTGGCCCCAAAATAGGAAAAGATGAAATGCAAGAAAATTAAAGTACGAAAAAATAACCTAGCCTTGAGGAGGTACCTGCTGAGGGGTCCTAGTCACATAGAAGAAGAAGTCTTCCATCAGATTTGAGGAGCCAGTCATCAAAGTAGAAAAGCAACAAGGTGAAAGAGTCGATGTTACCCTTAAGAAAAAAAATGAGACTCTTCCAAGGAGAGCCAGAGGTGACATTTGCGCCTTCTATGACAATACAAAAATTGGTGAAAAATCTGACTGTGTCTCAAAGTCATTGTCATGCTTGAAGTATGTCTAAACAAGGATTATCCACTTCTAGTACCTAAAACCTAGAAGCGGCCACTATTTTGTCTTCCCTTGAGCAAGAGGCAGAAAGACCCCCTTTGTTAAATGAAGAAGTGGAAGATTCTCTGTTAGAAAGATTTTTTCCACGAGATAATGATCAAGATCTTTTGAGTAGCTCACAGCCTTAGAATATATCCAATAAAATTTTAGGTAAGAAGAAGTGAGAGCACCTACCTAAGCCTAAAAAGTGTAATACTAGGTCAGCTCATGGTGGGAGAAACTCTCAGCAACAAACTATGGCGGTCGAAAATACCTCAACTCCTAATGAAGAAGATTTACAGTTGCTTAGGGTTAAATTACAAAAGAAGAATATCAAGCTGAAAGACAAGACTCATAAGTACAAAGCCCTCTTTCATTATGTACGAAATGTAAATGAGAAGTATCGAAGCAAAAAACTCTCTTTGGTCTCTAAAAATGATGCACTAATCTTAAGGAATAAACGCCTGGTTATATGGAAATTGAATCAATGGAATCAAGTTAAGAGTCGTAATGCTTAGAGACTAGCTTTGTATTTTCAGAAGTTAGTAGTGAAAGATAATCATGGTCTTGAAATCTTGGTCAAAGAAGTTTGAATGTGAAGTCTAGGATACACTATTTTTTATGACTAGATGACAACTACATGAGGACATGCAAACTTTTAGGCATGAGGGGATGCTAGTACCCAAATTTGCACCTATTTTTCACCCATTATTTTGCTATTCTTATCAACATTTACTTCCTTTTTACCTCTTTGTACCATGCCATCACTACGCAACCACATTATTTTACAAATGGAGATAAAATGTTTACTTAGTGTTGTTTTCATGTGCTTTTGATTAATTTAAGTAGATATTAATGGACTTATAGCCATTGGATTATTTTTTACTAATCCTTATATCAACTCGTAGATCTTGAAACGCATGAACAGGTATCAGAGGTTCTAGCACATGGATGGACAACACATCAAACAATTTTTCATGGACTCACTCTTCTTTACCCAATTTTTTATCTCGATTCTATACTCTATTTGGAAGCAAGTGTTTAGTCAAATTTTCAGTGTTCTAGAACTGATATCCTTATACTAAAAAAGGAATCAATTTCAACAATCATGTTATGATCAGGACGAGCTCAACCATGATCTGTTTGAAGATTATTCAAGAATATTTCATGCATTTTAACTTTAACCTTGTTGTTATATTCACTCTTTTTAGTTAATTAGTTATACCTAGTTTTCATCGGATGGACTTTATAAAAACCTGATGCTCTCTCTGTGTAGGGAGCTGGAAAAATTGTTATGTAATTTTTGTTGTAAGAAGATTTACCCTTAGGAGACATTGGAGACTTTGATGTACTTGATATTTGAACTCATGTTTTTTTGAACCTTAATACATAATTTTGATTTGGCACTTAAATTTCGGTAAGTGTTATGGGTTCTGATTTTTAAAAGCATTGAGTTAATGAAGATTTTCTTTGGCAAATTGCAAGAGACCACCACCACCTAGAAAGAAGTCCTACAACTAATATACACTATAATAAATGTGTTTGATTAATATTTAGGAGTGTGGATCTTGTTGTGAAGAAGGTTACTGGTTATATCTTAAAGTCACCATTTTCCATTTTGTACTTAAGTTTTTACTTTTTTCTCCTAGATTTGAATAAATATCTTGTCTTTAAATATTTGTAGGCCAAAAAGGATTGTATCGATTGAAAACTTTGATGCATGAATAAATTCTTCATTACATTCTCTTGGTTAAGGGTATTTAAAAAGTTCTTTTCGATTTGGATGAATACAAAGGTTAATAACTCTGTCATAAGATGGAGTTGGAATCAGTATATAATATTTCATTTTGTACATTACATATTTGATACAACATCTTGTAGCATCGTGTTTTGATATTCGAGTGCTCAGAAGTAATTCGAAGAGATATTGGTTCTTGATTAAGATTGTAGCTTAGTTTTGAGATTTGAAATAATTGCACTAATATTGGATTGGTTGTAGGTTAATGCCCTTTTGTGCAAGTGATTTTCTGAGTTTGATTGAGTAGTTTTAAAGATAGCACATATTTCAATTTGTTGAATCTTTTAGATCTGAAGTGCATTGACATAGCTAGTGAAGGACACTAATTTGCTACTTAGTTTTATTTTGAGTATTTGTAGAGTTGAAGAGATTAATTCAAAATCTTGTTGTTTTATTTAAGCATCACGGGAATTAGACTTAACGATTAGACTCAGTCTTGTCTGGATTGTTTATTTTCCTTAGCTTAAAATCATTTGAATTAGAGTTAGTTCTATCTGGATTGAGATTATCTTAAGCTTGATATCATTTTAGTCTTGGTTGATTTGAGATCCCTATTAAATAGATTAAATATATCTTATTGATGGGTTGATATTTTCATTATTTAAAGTGAGATTAGATTGTTTGAATAGTAGATTTTCTTATTCCAACTGAAGATTTTTGTTAAAGTTGTTTGAGTGGTAAATTGTAGTGACTAGGTCATGATAAGTATTTCTTATGTCAAAATTAGAAATATTATTGATTGAACATTAGTTAGAAATGTGTGCATAATTGTTGGTAGTGTAAGGTAGTGATTGATATTGTAACTCATCTTATATACACAGTAATTTGAATTACTTATGCAATAAATCATATTTCTTGTGAATAGGGATCTGCATTGTCAGTGCTATAGTTTTTAAATAATTAGTTTGGTTTTTTTTCTTTACTGTTAAGTGAGTTTTCAGTTAATCAGTCTCTGATCAAAATAGGATATAAATTAAAGTTTGAATAAGATAGGGATTTAGTTTGATAAGTTTCTCCACTTCAGTTTGTTGCGATTAAAAATAATAGAGATTAAACATTTTGTACTTGACTTTCCACTGAAATGTTGACACCTGGATCATAACCGAGTGTAACTCAATGATTACGAGCCCTGGTTGATAATTTAATTTGGGGGGATTTAACGACAAATAAAACTCATAACATTTTTGGTGTCATTTTTGGGGAGTTGCAAACAGTCCAAGTAATAATCTTTTTGAAGTTCATGAGTGTTGAAGATTTTTCCAGACGATCAAAGGGCGGACAGTGTATGGTAAGACATGAGTGAGGACCAGTGCATCCACTATGGTGGGGTTGCTCCAAAGTCTTTGATGAATCTTTGTATTATTTTCTTTTGTTATGCGCATAAGTAAAAGTAGGCCTAAGGATAGCAAAGTTAGGTTTATTTCAAACAAAAAATCATTTTGAGGAATATTTGGTCCCACAAAAACACCCCAACTAATTCCTTTAATCACTGTAAAGGTATTAGAGAAGGAGCAAGCACCATCAGCAAGGTGGCACACGTAAAATAAATACCACATCAAAAGGGGGATGAACAACCACAAATTGTACCGCAACGAGTCCAAACAGCTTTGGGAACCACTGTAGGTACAAGACCAGTGATAATTCAACAAGTGAAACCGATAACAGGAAAACCTTGCAGGGACCTAGGGCCTGGTGAAATTAGGCTCAACTCAGCTGACTCTTATTCCAATTGAACCACTACACTGAATCCTATTTATGAACTTGTATTTAAAATTTCTAACAATGAAGGAGCGGGAGAAAATAGAAACAATGGGGAAAACACTAGAGATAATGATAGAATACATATTTTATTTGGAGGGAATAATGGACAGAGGGATGGACCAAGAGGAGGTCCCAAGGAGCAATAAGATGATATTGAATCTAATTTTGGATTTCCTATTCTGTACATTACTAGAAATATTACTATGAATAACATACCCTTGGCATCTCTTCCACTTTTGACAATATGTCCTCTGAAGACCCTGATACATTTTTATTTCAATTTGATATTCTTTCCAAAAGCTATAATTATTATGAAGATGAACACAAGTTTAAATTATTCACTTACACCTTAAATACTCTGCCCTCAGATTGTTCATGAGCCTGGCAAAACACACCATTTACTACTGGGATGTTATGAAATATGTCTTCCTTAAGAAATATTAAAACCACAGTAAAAGTATAGATGTTAACAATATCTTTAGGATTCAATAGACAGAAGATGAGAGTTTGGAGGAGTACCTAGAAAGGTTCCTCTATAACTATCACAAGTCATGAATGGGCAACTTAGATTAAATAACCATTAGGACTATCTTTCTAAAGAGATTAAGGGAAGAGTGCATTGAAACAATTAATCTCCTAGGTTTTGGAAACATTTATAAAAAACCTTGTGTCAAAATAGCCAAATTATGTCGAACCTATTCTAGAATCTAGGATAAGGCAGGCGAGAGAATCTGTGACCATTCAGGGGATTATGTGCCTAAAAATCTGAAATATGTACAAAATGTTGTCACTAGGGTTGAGTTGGGAAACCTTCTGGAAATTTTCAAAACAGATATTTTAAACACCATTAGTGACCAACTTTATACTCTAAAAATTAAAATAAAACAAGAAGAGGAAAAAGTTTCCTTCACAATTTTTTGTCCTAAATGTAGGCACAAGCACGCTGAAAGGGGATGTCCCATTAATGCGATTGAGGTTTGTGGGATTTGTGCACTAGAACATAACACTGAAAAATTCCCATCCCTTCCTTATCTACAAGCCATTTACAAAGGAGTTGTTGAAACTAATGATTTATCGCAAGAAAATAGGAAGTTAACATGGAGAGGGCCAAACCAAAATATTTATCAAGAACCTAATTTACAAGGATTTGTCCAAAGTTAGTCATTAAAGTCTCAAGCATATTACTATCCATGACCTCCACAACCACCTCAAAGCTCACCTTGGAACAAGGGATGGAGACCCTGAGTATCAATCCCCACCTAATATGCCTTATACATCCAACATTCTTTTATTTTAGCAAGGCTATAACCCAGCCTATTATCAATAACCCTCATTTCCATCACCGCTGTTACATCAATTCCTACCCCTACCTTCAAGCTCTAATTCACTAACTGTCATAATTATAGGAGACTTGTCACTTATTTTCAGCAATGAATTTCAGGAGACTTGTCACCCTACAACATTTGCATCATCCATTATGGAAGCCTGAGAAGGAAACAAAAAAGTGAGAACTAAACCGATTGAAATTAGTGTTAGAAGAACATTGTACATTGGTACATAATCAAGTAAAGAAAAGAAACAATGTGTATTGAGTATGGTTCAAAAGTAGACTGAGTAATTTTCTTGGGATTATATGGACATGAAAGGTATTCATCCAGACACTTTTATACATCATATTTATACAAAAGAAGAAATTAGATCTGTTAGGTAGCCACAAACACGAATGAATCTAGCTCTAAAAGAAATTTTTAAAGATGAATTGTAGAAAATTTTGAGTGAAAATTTAATTTATCCTATTTCCAACAGAAAATGGGTGTCATTGTTGGTGGTAGTCCCAAAGAAAAATGGAAAATGGCAAATCTGCGTGGACTACAAAGAGCTAAATAAGGCTACTTTGTGGGGCGATATTCCTTTACCCTTTATTGATTAGGTACTTGATACATTGTCAGGGAAAAATTACTTCTCTTTTCTAGATGGATATAGCGGCTATAACCAAATTCAAATAACTTCAGATGATCAAGAGAAGTCCACCTTTACTAGCCCATGGGGCACTTATGACTACCAACTTCTTCCTTTGATTTATGTAACACTCCAGCTACTTTTCGGCGAGTTGTTTTGGCTATCTTTTCTGATTTGATACATGACTGTGTAGAAGTCTATTTGGATGACTTCACGATTTATGTAGATGATTTTCATCAAGCCTTGGAGAACCTGGAAAAGGTATTGATTCATTTTCAAGAAGCTTATTTGGCCCTTAGTAGTATTAAATGTAAAATGGTGCAAACTAAGGGGATTTTATTGGGACATCACATATCACATGAAGGTATAAAAGTTGACCCTACGAAAAATAGAGGTAATTTTGCATATTCCAATTCCCACATCACAGAAAGAGGTAAGAAGTTGCTTGGGACATGCAGGGTACTATACAAGATTTATTGAAAATTTTACCCAAATTACAGCACCTATATTTAAATTGCTTACCAAACATGGTGATTTTTATGGGACACTAACTGTTAGAATTATTTTTAGGAATTGAAGGATAAATTGTCTACTACTCCCGTATTGCAAGGGCCTAACTGATCTATTCCATTCCACATCTGCACAGATGCATAAGACACTGCTCTTGGACTTATGTTGGGTCAAAGGCATGATAACTTTCCTTATGCTATTTACCTTGTTAGCAAGAATATTTCATCCGTAGAACTAAATTATATAGTTACTAAAAAGGAATTATTATCAGTCGTCCATTAAAATAACAAATTTAGGCATTATATTACCAGTTATGAGAATTTCGTCCATACTGGACATTCTTCCATTATATTTCTTATGAATAATCCTATTACTAATGGAAGAATTACAATATGGCTACTTTTGTTACAGGAATTTAATATCACTGTGATTGACAGGCCTAAACAAGAAAATTTGGATGCATACTTCTTATCTCGAATGAATATTTCAAAATATAGGGCTTTAATACCAGTTATAGATGAATATTTGTTTATTGTTTCAACATTCACTCCTTGGTTTTCTAACATGGCTAAATACTTGGTGATAGGGAGGCTGCCCCAGACTCTTTCTAGGAGGTAAAAATATAACATTGTGTAATGAATTTCCAATTATTCTTGGATAGATGGGGACTTGTTCCACAAAATACCAGACTTGATTGTGAGAATATGTGTGCGGGAATATGAGATGTATGATGTTTTGAAGGCTTGCCATAGTGAACCATGTGGTGGGAACTTTGTGGATAAAAGAAAAGGCTATAAGGCCCTACATGTGGGCTACTATTGGCCCACACATTTCAAAGATGCAAAAGGTTTGTTTCAAGTTGTGATGCCTGTCAGAGAATGGGGAGGCTGGTTCTAGTAGATGAGATGCCTCTCCAATCACAGATATCAGTGGGACATATTGAGAAGCGGGAGTTGGATTTCTAGGGATCCATCTCTCCTATGTCCAAGAAAAAGAGATAGATATTGGTTTGCACTGATTATGTGATGAAGTGGGTGGAATACAAGGCTTTATATTCTGCCTCTGAGAAAGTAGTGATAGATTTCCTTTTTTAGGATATCTCCACTCAGTTTGGGGTGCCTAGAGAGATTATTACAGATCAGGGCACAAAATTCACATCCAAACTAGAGAAGGCCATTACTGAACAATATCAGATTAAGCGTCAAAAGTCTAACCCATACCACCCCAAAGAAAATGGAAAAATGGAATCTACAAATAGAGACTTGGAATATATCCTCACTAAGACAATTCAGATTCACCATGGCGATTGGGCTGACAAACAACCCAAGGCATTGTGGGATTACTGGATAACTTGGAGAAATGTTACTAGACACACTCCTTATGAGTTAATATATTGGAAACAAGTGCTACTTCCAATTGAATTTCAGATAAAAACATTTTGAACCACCACTCAATTGAGAATAAATTTGAATGAAGCCCACTGGCCCAGTACCAAAGGTTACTATAGTTGAAAGAGCTTGAAGAAATCAGATAAGATGCATTTCAATAGACCATGTTAGTAGAGGATCAGAGATCTCGATGGCATGACAATTATAGTAAGAAAAGGGTCTTTCAACCAGGAGATTGGGCACTGCTATATGATAGTAAATCTAAACATTTTAAAGGGAAACTTTTGACTAGATGGTTGGGACCTTATGAAGTGGAAGAGGTCTTTGATAATGGATATATTAGAATAAAAACCATTGATGATGATCAGGCCCCATTTATGGTGAATTGAAATTTACTATAGATATAGCACCGACCTCTCTCTCACCAATAATTTTTATAGGAAGTAAAGCGAGATATAGAAATTAAATTGGTTCAAGAGAAGGATCCAACTCCTGTGGTCCTTTAAAATTACTTTCTTTATATTTGTAATTATATTTATGTATATAGTATAAAATAATAGTGATCGAACCTTTTTGTTTTCCCCCATAGCTCACAGAGAATAAAGGGAAAATTTGTCTAGGGTAAGTTTATTCCTTTAACCGGACTTGGCAAATTACATATGGAAAAGGACATTTTGGAGTCTTATTTGAACGTTTCAAACTCCAAAAATTGAATGTTGCAAGAAAATATTGATCCAGGCTCGTGAATATCAATGGAACAATGGTAGTTAGGGATCTGTTGACTACATAACTATTCTTTTCCAGTCTGAGAGGAATAATTATGGAAAAGAAACCTCCTTGGCGTCTACTTCAAGTTTTTCAGACTCTATAAAAAGGAATACCTTGAGTAGTGGCTAACTTAGGCTCATTAATTATGAGGTAACAATAGCTAGGGGTCCACTGAGTACAAATTTATTATTTTCCAGGCTCAACATAATAAGTATGAAAAAGAAAATTATGGAGCCTCCTTTTGTGCATTTCAAACTCTCTAAAAGTGAAATTCCCCACAAAATAATCATTCCAAGCCTAGCCAAAATTCATGGGATGATGTTTCAAGTTCTACATAATGATCAACAACAAAAGTTTTCAGTCAAGTTGTATGAGATATTCAAGACAAAGACACTCGGTTTATTTTTCAAATCAGTTAAAAGCATTATGTATTTAATTTGGCAATGGAATTTTGTACTCAACTTAGCATTGTGATACATCAGGCAGGGCTACAAGAAGGTTTCTTTAAAATTTGTGGAATAATTCAAAAGAAATATACAAGCATAATTTCTACTCATCAACACCAAATCAACATGGATTGTATAGTAATGATATTTCAAACCATCTTGAAGTTTTGAAATAATTCATCATTACAAAATCAGTTACGAGGATCATGCTCTTCTAAGGATTATGCTCTGCTATGTTCTTCTCGAGTTCCAAAAAATTAATAAAGTCGAAGCCAAGGTATGAGAATGTTTTATTTATTTATACTATATTAGAAGCATATGAATAATAGGCTAAGTGGTAATCCATCTCAATTACTTGCTATAATTGAATTGTCCTCTCACCTTTGGCCTAATGTCTTCTCCCCATTTCCCTTCCCTTCATTTCTAATTGTGTGGCCATATGTTAATTATAAATTCATCATTATAGAATCCAACCCTTATCGCCATTAGAGACGCCACCCTGTCCACTATATTTCCCCTTCACCCTGTCTCATACGAGACACCTGTCAAAAGATGGTTCATCATTACCATCGCACATGTATACTGTCATTCCAATTTCCCAAAGTATTATTTATTGAATTAATTTAGGGTGGAAGGAAAATTTTAATTTTTCCTCTAAAGGTGTTAAGCTTGAAAGGAAAACAATTGTGAGCCCCTACATCTCTGTGAAAAAACTTCCAGGACTTGTTTCACCTCAGGCATGGGGGTCGGTCATCATGAACCCACCTTCTTCCAATTCTCAAGAAGTTCAAAGTATGCTAGTTGAAAATAATTGTTTGAAGAAAAGGGGTGGATGGGTCTTCTCCAAAAAAATCATGGATACAATTAACAGGTTGCTTTGGCTTTTTCCCGGTGCTTCAATGGAGAGGATGTAGAGATTGGAAACATCAAATTTAAATTCACTAAGGAATATATAACCAAGGTGACTGGGTTTCCTCTCTCTAATGGGAGGATTTTCAAAAGAGGGCCACTCGATCCAACAGACTATGTTAAATTCCTAAAACTAGCTTATAAATCATTGAGTTGGTCAAAAGTTGTCTTGCATAGATGCCTAGATGAAAAGTGGTATCTGTTTGTTATAATGCTATAGAGGTTTATTACTTGTGAAGGTAGGTATGAGACCATTTTTCTTTATCATGTTAGTCTATTGTTACATTTTTCGGAAGGCCGACAAGTAATTTTTCCTTTCTTTCTACATAAGAGTTTACATAAAATTTCTAAAGGGGTTCAGTCGACTAGTAAAAACCCTAAAACTATTGCATGTCACCATAGCCTAATTAAGATGTAGGTTATCGTGGAGTTAAGTAAATATGGAAATCTTGGGAGGATTTTTTGATTCAAAACATTCCATGGGATGAAACTCAGGTGAAAGCACAGAAAAGGCTTATCAGTCCCCTATCAAAGAACATAAGTCTTGGAATTGAGGTTCCACTAGACTCTAGTCTTCAACCTGACCATAGTACTACAGTGGTGCCTACATCTACAGTGGAGAAAGATAGTTCAATGAAACCTATGAAAACACTGGTAAACCCTAATACTTCAGTGGAGAACATGGCCCCAAAATTAGAAAAGAAGAAATGCAAGAAAAATAAAGTACATAAATGAAAACTTGGCCCTTGGCAGGTATCTGCTAAGGGGTCTCGGTCACATAAGCAAAAAAAGCCTTCCATCAGAGTTGAGGAACCAGTCATTGAAGCAACAAAACAAGAAGGTGAAAGAGTCAATGTTACCCTTAAGAAAATAAAGACAATACTCTTCTAAGGAGAGTCGGAGGCAGCATCTGTGTCTTCTACACCAGTACAAAAAGAGGTCGAGAATCTGGTTGTCTCAGAGTTGTCGTCGTACTTGAAGTATGTCTAAACATGGATTATCTGTTTCCAGTACCCAAAACCTGGAAAAAATTACTATTTTTCTTACCCTTAGCAAGAGGTAGAAAAACCCCCTTTGGTAAATGAAGAAGCATAGGATCCTCTGTTCGAAGGAGGTGGTCCACAAGGTAATGATCAGGATCTTCTTAGTAGCTCCTAACCTCAGAATCTATCCAATAAGAGTTTAGGTAAGAAGAAGTGAGAGTGCCTACCTAAGGTAAAAAGAGTAATACTAGGCCATATCATGGTGGGAGCAACTCTCAGCAACAAATTGTTTCGGTTGAAAAAATCTGATCTCCTAATGAAGATGATTTATAGTTTCTCATGGCCAAATTACAAAAGAAGAATATGAAGTTGAAATACATGTTTCATATGTAAAAAACCGTATTTCATTATGTACGAAATGTAAATGAGTAGTATCGAAACACAAACCTCTCTCTGGTATCTAAGAATGATGCACTGGTCTTAAGGAATAAACACTTGGTTAATTGGAAGTTAAATCCATTGAACCTTGTTAAGAGGCCCAATGCTTAAAGACTAGCTTTGTATTTTTAGAAGTTAGTAGTGAAAGATAATCATGATCTTGAAGTCTTGGTCAGAGCAATGGGAATGTGAAGCCTAGGATACCCTATTTTTGATGACTAGATGACAACTTCATGAGGGCATGCAACCTTTTAGGCATATGTGGATGTTGGTCCCCACTTTTGCACCTATTGTTCACCCACTATTTTACTATTCTTATCGATATTTACTTCCTTTTTACATTTTTGTACCATGCCATCAATGCAAAACCAAGTTATTTTGAAAATGGAGGTAGAATATTTACTTAGTGTTGTTTTCATGCGCTTTTGATTGTTTTAATTATATATTAACAGACTTATAGCCATTGGATTATTTTTTATTAATCCTTATATGGACTCGTAGATCTTGAAATGCATGAACATGTAGTAGGGGTTCTAGCACATGGATGGGTAGTGCATCAGTCAATTTTTCATGGTTTGTACTCAATTTTGCATCTCGATTTTGTACTCTATTTGGTAGTAGGTGTTTAGTAAAATATTAGGTGTTCTAGAACTCATCTCCTTATACTCAAAAACGAATTTGTTTCAACAATAACGTTATGATCAGGATGCACTCAACTAGGATCCATTTCAAGATTATTCAAGAAGATTTCATGCAGTTTAACTTTAGCCTTGATGTTATATTTACTCTTTTTAGTTAATTAGTTATGCGTAGTTTTTATCGGCTGGACTTTTTAAAAGCCTGATGTTCTCTGTATGTAGGGAGCTAGAAGGATTATTATGTAATTTTTTTGTAATAATATTTATGCTTAGGACACATTGGAGACTTTGATGTACTCTCTATTTGAACTCATGTTTTGGTGAACCTTAATACATAATTTTGATATGGCAATTAAATTTCTGTAAGTGTTATGAGTTTTGGTTTTTAAAAGAATTGAGTTAACTTAGACTTTCTCTGGGAGTGGCAAGGGACCACCTCCACTGGAATCAAATCCTACAATTGATATAGACTATAGGAAATGTGTTTGATTAAGATTTTGGAGTGTGGACCTTGTTGTGAAGAAGTTTACTAGTTAGATCTTAAAGTCATCATTTTCCATTTTGTAATTAAGAGTTTACTCCATTTTCTTGGATTCAAATAAATATTTTGTCTTTAAATATTTGCGAACCAAAAAGGATTGCATTGATTAACGACTTTGATGCATGAATAAATTCTCCATTACATTCTCTTGGTTAATAATATTTGAAAAATTCTTTTCAATTTGGATAAATACAGAGGTTGATAACTTTGTCATAAGATTGAGTTGGAATCAATATATAATCTTGCATCTTGTACATTTCTTATTCCATACAACATCCTGTAGCATCTTATTTTGATATCGGAGTGCTTGGAAGTAATGTGACGAGATATTGGTTATTGATTGAGACTGTAGCTTAGTTTTGAGATTTGAAATAATTGCAGTAAGATTGGATTGGTTGTAGGTTAATTCTTTTTCGTGCAAGTGATTTTATGAGTTTGATTGAGTAGTTTTAAAGCTAGAACATAGTTTCATTTGTAGAATATTTTAGATCTGAAGTGTGTTGACATAGCTAGTGAAGGACATTCAATTGCTACGTAGTTTTCTTTTGAGTATTTGCAGAGTTGAAGAGATTAATTTGAATTCTTGTTGGTTTGTTTTATGCATCCCGAGAATTATAATTAATGATTAAACTTAGTCTTGTTTGGATTGTTTATTTTCCTTAGCTTAAAATTGTTTGAATTAGAGTTAGTTCTATCTGGATAGAGATTAACTTAAGCTTGATATTGATTTAGTATTGTTTTATTTGAGATCCCTGTTACTTAGATTAAATACATCTTATTGTTGGGTTGATATTTTCATTACTTAAAGTGAGATTAGATTGTTTTCATAGCATGTTGTCTTATTCCAACTAAAGATTTATGTTAAAGTTGTTTGTGTGGAAAATTGTAGTGGCTAGGCCATGATAAGTATTTCTTAGGTCACAATTAGAAAAAGTCTTTATTGGCATTAGTTAGAAATGTGTGCATAATGGTTGTAATGTAAGGTAGTGATTGGTATTGTAACTCATCTTCTATACATAGTAATTTGAATCGCTTATGCAGTAACTCATATTTCTTGTGAATGATGATTTGCATTATCTGTGCTATAGTTTTCAAATAACTAGTTTGGTTTCTTTTCTTTACCTTTAAGTGAGCTTTTTAGTTAATTAACCTATCATTAAAATAGGATAACAATTAAATTTTGAATAAGATAGGGATTTATTTTGATAATTTTCTCCACTTCAATTTGTTGTGATTAGAAATAACAGAGATTGAACATTTTGTACTTAACTTTTCAATGAATTGATGACGCTTGATTCACAACGTAGTGTAACTCAAAGATTACGAACCTCATTTGATAATTTAATTTAGGGGAATTTAAAAACAAATAAAAGTCCCAATAGAGGTACGTAGTTTTTTTGGACGTGCGGGGTATTAGACAAGATTTATAGAATTTTTTTTTCAAAGATTGCATCCCCATTATTTTCTCTGCTTACTAAAGATGTGGAATTTGTTTGGACAAGGAAATGTGAACAAGTGTGTGCATAATTAAATGAATGTGTATCAGCGGCTCCTATTTTGTGAGGACCAAACTAGGATTTTCCATTCCATATAGAAATTGATGCATTTAATACTGCTATAGGAGTTGTGCTATGCCAACTAGAAGACAAGAACCCATATGCCATCTACTACATTAGCAAGAATCCGACTCCAACAGAATTAAATTACATAGTTACAGAGAAATAGTTTCTTGCAGTAGTACATGCTATTGATTATTTTGGCACTACATCATAGGTTATCAAATATTTATGCAGATTGACCACACTACCATTCATTTCTTAATGAATAAACATGTTACTAATGCTAGGGTTACATGTTCATTGTTTTTGTTACAAGAGTTTGATATAACAATCTTAGATAAACCTGGAAAAGATAATGTAGTGGATTATTTTCTTTCTAGGTTGATTGCTAATAATGATTGCATACCTGTTGAGGATTCCTTTCTAGATAAATATATCTTTTCTATTTCAACTCACTCACCGTGGTATGCAGACATAGCTAACTATCTTCCTGCAGTGATATTTCCACAAGATCTATCCTCAAGAGAGAGGAAGAGATTGCTCAGCAGAGTGCAAGATACTCTTGGGTAGAGGGATATCTTAACTAAAGAGGGATGGATGATCAAATTAGGCATTGTGTGAGAGAGGATGAGATTTTTGATATCCTCAAAGCCTGCCATGAGGAACATTGTGGAGGAAAATTTGTGAACAAAAGGACATGGTATAAAGTTATTTAATCTGGATATTATTTGCCTATCATATTCCAGGATGCAAAGAAGTTTTTGACGGGCGTGTGACGATTGTTAGAGAATGTGTCAACCACTTCGGTTAGATGAAATATCGTTACAACTTCAAGTAGTTTTGAAGCCATTTGAGAAGCGAGATTTAGACTTTGTAGGACCAATTAATCCTTCATCTCTGTAGATATCCTACATTCTAGTTTGTATAGACTATGTCACAAATCAGGTTGAAGCAAAGGCACTAACCAAGGAAACAGAGCAATTTGTTTCAAGCTTTTTATTTGAAGACATTTGTGTTCACTTTGGAGCACCTAGAGAAATGGTTATAGATGGAGGTCGGCAATTCACATCTCATTTGATCCAAAAGTTGGTTGAGAAATTCAAGATCTGCCACATAATTAATTCACCATATCATCCTCAGGAAAATCTGAAGTAGAGAGAACTAATAAGGTTATAGAAGGAATTCTCACTAAGATTATAGCCAACCATTGGAGGAACTGGGCTAGAAAACTTCTAGAAGCACTATGGGGATATAGAACTACATGGATAAATACTACTAGATTTTCACCATATGAATTGGTGTATGGAAAAAATCCATTATTCCCCATTGAGTTCAAAGTAAAAACACTCAAAACATCATTGAAAGTGAACCTGGATTTTATGACAACTTAGAAACATTGATTAAATTAGTTAAATGAACTTGATGAGAAGAGATTGGATGTTATCTAGAAATAAAGGGCTAATTGGCATGACAAGTTTATCAAAAAGAAGATGTTTCAAAAAGGTGGTCAGGTCTACTAAATGATTCACGATTCAAATACTTTAAAGTGAAGCTCTGCACTAGGTGGCTAGTTCTTTATGAGGTAGATACAGTCTTTGACAATGAGACTATGAGATTAGTAACCATAGACAGTTCCAAACTACAATTTTTTTCCAATGGGCATCATCTGCGGTTATATCATAAACCTACCTTGAAGGATTCATTTTTCAACATTGTCACAGGATCTGATCTCAAAGTTATGGAAGCAAGGGAAAATTCTCTTGCGTTGTCATATTCTTAAAACCAAACCAGCTGAAAACCAACTTTTGCTGGTAGCTGATACACCAAAAAATATAACAAAAATAAAAAAAAAGAAAATAGTAAATATATCTATATATATAGATAATAATAAATAAATAAATATTCCTATGAAAACCTCTTATGGGGCACAAGTAGATAATTTTTGAAGTTGAAAACCACTTTGTGGCCATTGACACACATTTTTTTTAAGCTCTGTAATAGCATGATATTTATGATATAGATGTAACAACATGCTTGTTACAAGCCCATTTTTTTTAATTTTATTGTATTGAGAATTCTTTGGTAGGCACAAAATTGCTATGCCACAAAAGCGTACGTTATTATAATAAAGTATTGTTGCAAACATTATTCAACCACCATGGAAGAATTATTTTGTTGTTACATTTGTAATAGTTGGTTCAATGAAGACAATTATTGCATGAAACTAGTTGTAATTGTCTGCTTCAATAATTAACATCACCATTACTCCTGTCAACATTAGTCAAAACGCCCTTCGGTAAGTCATTCGAAAAAGGAATATTTCTTTTTTATTTATTTGGAAATTATAGAAGTTAATACATCACTTTGTTTTTGTGACCAAGGACAACCTTTTCATTTAAGTTGGGGGGGTGATAAATCATTTCATGATCTATGAGATATCTCGGTTTAAAGTGACAATATCCATTAATCATTATCACTTTGCACGATTGATCACCTCATTAATTCAAACTGTATCTAAGTCAAATTTCCATACCCTTCAAATTAATGATGAGATGATACCCCATGTTCTGTAACTTTTTGATTTAATATGATTTCTTATCGCCATGATATCTGTCCCAACGTAACTCTACACCCTCAATGCACATATTCTTCAGGAATTGTGACAGTAAGAAGGTGAAAATCCATAAGCACTAGTTGCAGAAATTAGTGAGAGGTTGGTAACAATAAAAGATGGGTGGAGCAGTGATAAGACATGAACCAAATTCCAATGAAGCTTTGGAGAAATCCCTGAAGAACATAAAATCTTTAGGGAAGCGAGATGGTTTGAATTTTTCGAGCAACTTAGGGGGTCATATGAAAATGTTTCCTTGGAATTCACTCAAAATTTAAACAGGAATCAAACAGAGGTTAAAGGCCTAAGACTGGAGGTTACAGAGGAAGTAATTTCCAGAGTAACAACACTTCAACCGAAGAGGAAGAGGTGGTTCAATCACAAAATTAATGACCCTTTTCTTTAAGCTGAATTTTTTCAGGGGAAGAACAATTGGTTAATAAAGGAAGAGGAATTTACCTCCTTTCCCTTCCTCAACCATGGAGTGATGTTGCCATGTTTATCATTAAGTACATTACATGTGAGGGATGCTCGACGATAGTCTTCAACTATAATTTCCATTGCTGAGCCATCTTTGACATGGGAAATTGGTCAATCTCCCTTATTTCCTGTTGGAAAATTTTAGACATATGGTAGCAATGGTAAAGGTAGCCTCTCATCTAGAGAGCTTCATTACCAATCACATATTTATAAATCTTATCATGATGGACACTTTAGAGTTCCAAGGAAGAAGTTGGGAAAATTTTATTGGTGAAAGCAAAAATGTCCCATGATAAGAAGAAGTTGAAATTCCCATAGATGCTTTAGGGGAAGTTAACATAGCTAAGGACTAGGGACAATATTACAGAGTTATAATCAAGAAAAGGTCACTTGAGAGACCAGTGGGTGGCAGAACACCAAAAAGAAGGTTTAAGGTTGTAACCCAACAAACATCGTCACCACCAAAGAAGAAACTAGAACCCTTACCACCAAAGAAGAAACTAGAACCCTTACCACCAAAGAAGAAACCAACACCCTCGCCACCAAAGAAGAAATCAAAACCCTCGCCACCAAAGAAGAAATCAAAACCCTCATCATGAAAGATGAAGTTAGAGCCCTCATTGTCAAAGAAGAAGCCAAAATCCTTGTTGTCAAATAAGAAGCCTAAATCCTCACCATAATTCAGGAAGAGGTCGGGCGAGCAAGAAGAACAAAAGGAGAAGTAGATGAAGAGGGAGAAGACTAAATAGGAGGACACTTCTTCACCTTGTAAGGACGAAACCCAAACCTTGCTAATTAAAATTGAGAAATTAGAAGTAGAAAATAAGAAATTAGAGGAGAAATGGGGGGGGGGGGATGGGACAAAATTGAAAATGAAGGTTCTGGGTCTTGAGGCATTAGCCAAGGTAGTTGATAAGTTAGGATCATAAACCATCCAGGGGACTGTATGTATAGAATGTGTAGAGGATTTGGAAACAACATGGTATAATATCTGCATTGTAAAAATTATTTCTAAAGGAAACCAAACATAACCATGGGAGGTTGATACACAAGAACTCGTTGATGATGTTTTTGTTACACAAGAACCATCAGTTGAGACAAATCACCCCATGATTTTCAACCCAAAAATTGACACACAAGAACTTGTCAACAATGTTGTTGTTACACAAGAACTAGCAATTGAGGCAGAAGTTTTTGGAGAAGAAGAATTGAGAGTTGCTCCAAAAGAACCTGGAAATGAAGTTTTTTTACAGAAGAATGGGCAGCTGAGGTAGAACCACTCAAAGCACAACATGTCGTTACACCCTCCACTACTATCGCACATGAAATTGCACAAGACCCTAAAGTAGGGTGGTGGTCAGAAAAACTTTTGTTGATATTTGAATTACAGAATTGGAAACAAATGGAACTTTCCATTAAAAGGGAATGATCTCTCTAAAATAACACTAGAAGGTTATTCATAACCTCAAACATCAATGGGCTAAAGAATTACAAACATAAGAATTGGTAAAGTGGGAAACAAGGAAGGCTGAAATGGAGAAAGAAAAAGAGAGATAGAAAATTCAACAAGAGGTTACGAGGGTGACTGAGGAGAAAGGTAAAATATATGAGTTAGCCCTGAACCTTTTAGGTTGCAGGTCATCATCTCCATCCTATCTGATCATCTTGTGGGGAATTTTTTACTTTTTCAACTGAAAGCTATTTATGAGAACAAACCCTACTAGACTAATTCTAATAACTTTTTGGAGGTATTTCATTCATGTGATTTTAAGGAGAAAAGTTTTCTATGCGAACTCATTTTACATAATATATTTGTTCAGCATTCTAGTTTACAAATGGTTGTAAATCTTGCTCCTTATGTTAGAGATTTACATCTACAATCCTTCATATATTTTATGAGTCAAATTAACTGGAACATTGCAACAAAACCATTTCTTGTTAATGAAAAGAAGGCAACCTTGATGGTAAGATCAGAACTGGGGATGGCCACTACTATGAGGCGTGAATTTAAGAATTTTCTCAGTAAACCTGGTATGATGGAACAAATATCCCTCTACAAGAGAAGGACTATTGGAATTTTTTTTAATATTAATGAACAATTGAAAATTGGGCATTGGTTGGGACCTGAAGTGGTGGGAAGCTTGCATTTAGACATTACACGAAGGGGAACCCTTTGGATACCCCAATTTCATAATTGTTGTTCTCGAGTCCGCGAATATGTGCAAATTGTTAAAATGATGAGAGCTTTCTAGATGGGGCTCAGATTCAAGTATCTTTTTCTTTGGGTTCCAATTAAGAAATATCAACCTCACTACCACTTGAACATATATGATGAGCATTCCTGGACACACCATCTTGTGTCTACTCAAGGGTATAGGAAAGATGATGAAGACGTTGTTGGTACTTATGACTTCATGAGACTGCATCAGCAACATGCTAGTGTCACAATAGCCACGGACTTTGAATATTCCAAAGAATATGCATGCGGACATGTAGTGGCTTCAGTTGGGTGGAGATGTTGGGTGCAATAGTTAAGGATATTTCAAGCATCCTTTTCCCCATTTTTGGCCATTTTTCTTGATTTGAACCTACAATCTCCCTATTCTAATGTCACTCCCTCTGATAAAGAATAAATATTTTATTTGACACATTATTATGTTGTTTTCTGCCAAATATTGAGTGAAACGATGTTTTCTTTGGGATGACTAACTAGGGTGCCCTTAGAAGAGTTCTTCAGAATGTTTTTCCTTCAGGTATTTCTAGAGCTACTAATGGCCATGGATGAATGGTTGTTTTTATTCATTGCTACTACATGGTTTTAGTTGTTGTTACATCTTGGTTTTGTCATTCTCTATTGTTACACCATAGATTTTCATCTTTTTATGTTACACCATGGAGTTGTTGTTACACCACGCATTGTCAAGACTGTAGCTAATACTTTGAAAGGCAGTTGTCAAAGAGCCGCATAAAGTAATGAAAATATGGGCAATTATAACTATCTATCTAGACAATAGTGGTGTAACCACACTGATCTTTATTTAAATATACAATAACAATTTATATATTTTTAAATTACTTATGTTGGCGTATTCAGTATGAGAATCGTAGATTCTCATGACTGATTTGTTTTTCCAATTTTGGGACTTTGTAAAAGACTTTATAAAGAGAGCTTAGTCTCATGTAAAAGGGGAATAGATAGATAAGTAGGACATGGATACCGATATTTTAGTTTTTGTACCTTTCAGCCATTTTTAATACGAACTATATCTGGTGATGTTACAAAAATTCTCGTGTTGAATTTTTAACTAAGTTTCCATTTTCTTCCTACATCCTCTTAGGGAGGAAGGGCCCTCCTCTTTAGTAGGGATCATAGTGTTGGTAGAGTAGTTATTTATTTTATGTATTAAGTGTGGATTTCCTATTATCATTGTACATGTTCATTGTGGGATAGATATGCTTCTACTTTCAAATTTATTGTATGTGTTCTTACACACGTTAACTAATTTTATGTTATTTAATTCTTGATAGTGTATGGCATGCCAAACTTTATTCTAAAACTTTTATGAAGTGTGGATTCTTTCCTTGATGAGTGTATTTCATTTCTGTTGTGTGCTTTTTGATTTCTGCAAGTTGAATTTCCATTCTGCAAGAGTATTTTAATCTCCGCATGTGTGTTCAACGACATCTTTTCTTTTTTGTTTCACCTAGTTGTTACATTTATCCAGACAAATAGTGTAGACACCTTTGAAATAAAGAGACTTACCCTGGTTGATAATTAATTGTTGTGGAAGTAATAAAACTGACCAAACAGATATGTGATTGTGGTGATAATGTTGGAGCATGGAGTTGCGACACAAAATGATATTTTCCTCCCTCTTTAAGCTAATGATTCTAGGATTTTTGCTGCCATAAGAACTCTTCTTTCTTTTTTCTTTCCTCTATATCATTGAGAGTGGAGACCTCTTCTTTTATTAGCTACCAAATAATATGCTTCCTACTAGATCACCTCCATTCTTTGTTCTAGATCATGCCTTTCTTCCAAGATATATCTATGTTCGATCCTTTGAGCCTCCACTTTATATGCTTAATATTTTGATGTAGTGCATAATTTATGAGCCTCTCAAATTAACTAGCTCTTCCCACCACTATTGTATATTTTCTTTAAAATATGGATGGTGCATGATGAGCCCCATAAATGAGTAATTATATGGGCTCATTGAGCCTCCTAATTTGACTTAATCCACCATTCTCATTAGTTTATTGCATATTTTTTATTATATTTATGCTAATAGAGTGAATTGGGTTAGCCATTATGCCAACAAGTCTAATGTGTGCTTTATGCAGTTTTTTTTTGTTAATTTGGAGACAAAATCAAAGGTTTAATGAGCACTTGGCAGCCAAATTCATGGAAGAACAAAGGAAAGGATTTGTAGGGAGGTGTCCCCTTCATTTATGAGCCATTACCTTGAATTCTCCACCAGCAACTTGGAGTTCAAGGGCCACCACATCGATTATGACAAAGGCAACCGAGCAAGGGCTAGTAAAGTTGCTGTTAACTGCAAGTTTTGGCAGTCAAGTTCCTAAAGTTTAGGAGGGATGTTGGGGTCCTCAATTTGTATAAATAAGATGGCTGAGGGCTTCATTTTAGTTAGCTAGTTGGCAGGTCGATTTTAGTCATTTTTTAGTCATTTTTTAGGTGGTAGGTTAGCTCTGCATTTCAACACATTTTGAAGCTTTTTCTTGTAGGCAGTTTTTGATGTAACTATTATTTCTTGAGCAATAAAGATGAATCCAGCTTTTCACCAGCTCTAATCATTCTCAGGAGGCTGTAGCTCTTGTGGTTGGGCCCAACCCAAGTGCCCAATACCTCCTTTGTTTACTTTTATGTGTTTTTTTGCTGCATTCTTAGAATAAAATCTGTTATTTAGACTTAAATCTTGTTTTGTTATTTAGGTTGCTTTTGATGATTAAAAAGGCTTTTCATGTTCATATTGATTTGATAGGTTAATAACAGAGAATATCTTCAGAAAAAGGCTATCAAGCACCTCTGATCTCACCTCTCCCTCAGTGGGACTATGAGGTGGGACCAAGGTTTCCTTACTTCCACCAAAAACATTGTGTTTGCTTCATCATGCAATTATTAGTGTTAGATTCTCATTTGTAGAAGTTGATACCAGTTGTGGTTACATGCTTAGGTTCATGATTGCTTAGTTTACATATCTATTTCACATGATTCTGTTGCAAATAAACTGTTGTTCATTTTCTTTGCTGTTATTTAGGTCAGATTAGGTTAAAACAACTAGATCTTTGGTTTTCTTAGTCTTTGTTGGTTAGTTTTGAAAAATCACGTGTAGAGCAACTGTGAAACCTTCTCTCCTACCCTTACCCCATCAATGCAACCTAATTCATCCTCCAACTTAGATTATTGCCTCTCATTTGCTACGTTTTCACACTTTGCCCTAGTTCCTATACTCTTGCACAACATTGCTTCTCTTATGTTCGAACCAACCCAATCGCCTTAGCCACTCTCCATCCTCAATCACCAAGTCCTGGACCTCCTCACACCCTTATCTCACCTCCTACCCCCTTCTTCACCTTTCTTCCTCCCTCAACCCTCCAAAATTCCCTTTCGGAACATCCTGTAGAACATCTTGTAGAAATTACAGAACATCCTGTAGAACCCCTGCAGTCTTCCCGTAGAAGCTCACGAAAGCGGTTTCTTGATATCCAAACACTGTGAAACTCTCTGGAAAGGTGATAGGGATCCCTTAGGCCCTATTCTCACCTTTCCAACCTCCTGCAAGCGCCTCGCCAGTTCCATTCCTCACCCCGCCTCTGCACAACCAAACCAGTTAAAGCACATGCATGCTAATTCTGACAACTTATTCAAAAATACAACAAGATGTTTTCTCAGATGTTACTGTAGAAGTAGCTTAGACACATATATTTTACCTTCCTAGAAGTCAATGGCATCTCTTTCAGTGGCTTTTATCCTTTTTCTTGCATCAGTAGGGCTAGCTGGTAAAGTTAGGGTTTGCTAGGGTTTGCATTTCCTTTCAGCTTTTCAGTTTCTTTCTGCAAGTAGATTAGTCTCCTTTGAGTTAGCTTCCATCCATCAGTTAAAAAGCTTCTTCTCAGAGCTCATAGAAGTTGGCTTAAACTCCTAGTGGACTTGTGCCAGCTGACCAAGCGACAGCCGCGGCAAGAGCTAGTACTTGTGCATACAACACTGTCGCTTCCAAGTTTGTTACGAACTACCTGGTTGATAAAAGTAAGAAGGAAGTTCCAAGAGTTGCAGCATCATTACTCCAATACTAGAGCCCACCATCTTTTTGGCACCGTTGCAGGGGAAGCATCAAAGTATTGGTGATTGCTGCTTTTCCTCTATTTTCTACTACAACCTTCTGCTAAGTAATTTATTTCAGCAAGCGTAGAGTAGATTGTTTCATTTCGATTCTACAATTTCATTTCCGCAAAGTAGATTAGATATTTCCTGCTTTCATAGATTAGCATTTCAATTCCTGAATTTCATTTCTGCAAGCGTAGATTAGCATTTCAATTCTGCAATTTCAATTATGCAAGCGTAGATTAGCATTTCAATTCTGCAAGCGTAGCCTAGCATTTCATTCCTGCAATTTCATTTCAGCAAAATAGATTAGTCCTTTCCTACTTCCATTCCAATTCCACATTTTCATTACAACAAGATAGATTTTAGTTAGTTGCAGTTCAATCTATTTCAGTTTTGCAGGTACAAGCAGAAAAAAAAAATAAAATAAAAAATAAAAAATCAACCAAAAATATTTCCTTTCCTGCCTTATAGGAGTAGAGATAAGTCAGAAAAATGTTTGCACAACACTGCCCACTGCTTCACACAGCCCACCTTCTCCCTTCTTCGATGGTTGTGAGTAAGAAGAACCCCTAGGTGGACATCAAGACATATTTGAAGAACGTCTAGGGGAGAAGATGAAGGAAACATTCCTCTGGAGCAAATGGCTACAAGCAGAAATGTTGGGAGCAGTACCTTATCCAAAAACGAATTTGCAAATCAGATGGAAGATTTCAAGAGCGATATGAGGCAGTTTCTTGTCATGCAATTGGATACCTTACAGATCCAAAGGAAGCAAGAGGAAGCCAAGAGGGCTTTGGCCATCTTTTGTCCCAGGTGCACTAGAAAGCATCCTAGAAACGAATGTCCATTACACTCCATAGAAGTGTGTTTTGTCTGTGAAAGAGACCATCCTATGAATCAATGCCCTTCCTTGCCTGGGCTTAAAGCTGGATATCAGAGAGCTAAAGGAGCCATTGAACCACTCTATTATATGAACCAAAGGAGGCCACATGGACCCATACCTTACCAACAGGGAATGTAAGGGACCTCAGATTGTCTCATTGATTGAAATCCTCCATGAGGCGGTCAATGGGTTGGAAAAAAGAGAAAAGAAAAAATAGGATCCTTGGATGAAAACCTCCCTTGGAGGCGACCAGGGAGGCAATTAGGGTGAAAACCTTCATGAGGCGCCCTAGTTGTTTTCAAAAAAAAAAGAGAAAAAGAAAGAAGAAAAGAGAAAAAGAAAAATAAACCTAATTTCCATTGAATAATTGCAGCTTGCCACAAGGACATTACAGGTTAGAAGGATCGCTCAAAACAAAGACAGAGGAAATTTTGTGCTTCCTACAGGAAGTTCTGTGTCTTCTACAGGAAGTTTTGTGTCTTCTACAAGAAGCCTACAAACAAGCCAAAATCGATCTTCGAAGGGGACCTGAAGGCTAGGAATATGTCTATGAGCCCTGCACACATCCATGTTTCCATCTCTCACCCTTCTCATTGTTTTTTCCATCTCATTGTGCTTCGTTCCTTAAAACTGTGTGTTCAACAAGAAGTTCTTGTAGACATTAAAGGAAGCTAGAAATGGATTTCAAAAAGGCAGTCTGGCAAACATAATAGCTTCCTAAAGGGTTCATAAGTCCTCCTACAATCCTCAAACCTCTTTCCCTTCAATTCCAAGTCTACATTATAGCCCAAGCTCATTTTTCTCACCATGTAAAAAACTGCAGAATGCTTGGAAGCAAAAATACATAGTGCTAAAATTTGTTTTTTCCCTAACTTGAAAACCGTGCATCTATTTGCAAAACTGTTACATGGGGAGTTGTATAGGGATGATGGAAACATGCTCGAGCAATTTTAGCCAATTCTGGTGCACGATTTCCAAGAAATCAGCCTCTATCACCTTCAACCATTTTTGCATTTTCTCCATATCCGTGCATCCGTTTCAAAATCTATTTCATGGGGAGATGTATACGGGTGATAGTCACCTACCCAAGTAGTTTTAGCCGATTCTGATGCACAGTTTTTGATAAATTGACCTCTGTAATCTTCAGCCATTTTCAGTTTTTCTCGATATCCATGCATCCATTGACCACAATTTTTCTATGGTAGGTGCATAACAGTGATAGAAGCATGCTCAGAAAGTTTCAGGTCAATCTGATCTATCGTTTGGGAGCTGTGGAAAAAACAAGTTGTTGTCCTGCAAATATCCAGCATCAGCAGCATGAAGGTGCAAATCTGAAGGATGAAATTGATTTCTGTAGCTTAGATCCGACCATAGGATACCTGCACAAAAAAATAACCAGACATCAGACAATAAAAATCTTATAGCATAAAGGATCTAGGCATGCAGTAATGGAATATGAGCATGCAGTAGCAAAAAGGATCAAGCAGCACGTCGACTTACAAGTATGTGTCTAAACCAGTTCCTCTATTTGCATCTATATGATTTGAAAGTGCATAAACAAATGAAATGGTGGGATTAAGCCAAGAAGCTAGCAAAGTTAACTGGGTAGTACCTTGTCTAGTTCTCTAGCGCTCAGCCGGAAATCATGCAGCATACATGTATAGTCAACTCACGTGAAATTTAAAATAACAGGTAGTGTTGGCTGTTTGAACTCCAATGCAACTGATGTCAAGTGATTAACAAGAAGAGAATATATAGTTCATAACAAAATTGCAGTCCGCATGGGGCCAATGCACATATAGCCGCCGCATCTTCTCACACGAATCACGCTGCAGTTAAATGATGCTCGACTGAAAGTCTCACCACTCTTTGTTCACTGCATCTTCATGACATTCACAACTGAAGCACGTGTCCACCACTTCTAGATCAGCTAACAATGGTCCTCTACAAAATTCTTGCCTAATTTTTTGAAATTTCTGTCGTTTTTAAAAAAACTCTCCCACGTATTGGGCTCTACAGGAAGCGTAGTTTCGTTCTACAAGAAACACAGAAAATGGCCACGCAGAAAGAAAACCTGGGATTTTCAGCGAATTTCAAGCTCAAAACAAGGTAGGATCGGGGAAGCTTATTTGTGCATGATTTGTTTATGCAAAGTGGTGAATTGAACATGGCATGAGATTGGAAAATCAGTGAAAAATATGCATATGAATTGGAAATAAAATGTTTGCCTGTGTATTGCACCGAGTGTCCCAATTTACTGCATCAAAATTCTTCTCCACGTTTCCTGTTTCTAAAATTCTCCTCTAAGGAAGGCATATGCAGCTGTGAGAGCCAGCTTGTGGATGAACATTTTAAAATTTGCATATCTCAATGTGTCTTGAGAAGAAAACTTGGTCTCTGTCCTCTGTCTATAGAAGCAAAACTCTTCGTTTCATAACCAGATAGCCAAGAGCTGAGTCACAGCAGTCTTGAAACCAGGGAATTGTTGCTCATTAAGATTAAACAGTCGAGGAATCCTTCCTTGAGTCCGGGGGGAACCATAAACAACATTTCCTTTTCTGACCAAAGCATAAAAAAAAGGGAGCACTCTCACCATGCCAGGGGGATTCATAATTCAACATTATCTATGGTTATCATTTTAGGTTGTTGTGTGAACTTAGACATGGAATTGATTTACCTCCAGAAATGAAACTAAGCATTCCCTATTTTCTTCTTCAGTCACTGGTTGAATGTGGGACAAAAATGAATTAAGGGATTCCAGACTAGTTGGCCCATCACGGGCTCATCAAATTATTAGTAGAAGACGCCTTGCACACCTACACTATCCCCATATCATGGGAAATCTTCTGAAACATGTCTCGAGATGACAATATTATAGTTTTGGCCAAAAATATCACCCCATCCAACAATGAGGAAAAAGAACACATTGAAAAAGGTGAGAACACAAATGATGAAGAAACGTAAGACATTCAGGCACATCAAGAACAAAGAGGAAAATGAGAAATGGGCTAGGTTGCTGAGCCTAAAACAGAGGTGCAGACAATAGCACAAACACCATGGGAAAACAGGATGTAGAGCAAGGGAGAAAAGGCTGAAAAACCCCAAATGAGAGCTGTCATAGCCAAAGAAGGCACGTCCAAACAACAGGGGAAGACACATCTTAAAATAGTAGCAACACGGCCAGAAACAGTTGACACAGGGGCTTCTACAGGAAGTAGAGAAGAAGAACAACGAGAGGAGAAATCACCTGAAATATTGGCAAGGTAGGCAGCAACCATGCTTGCCACCTTAAGCACACCTCCAAAACCAAAAATGAAGAGAAAGAGGCAAGCCTCCATGTATTTTAAAGCAAGGAGGAGTAGACAGATCAAAGTAGGCAGACCCCAGCCGCAGTTAAAGGAGCCAATTGTCATTAAGGACAAAAGAACTAAACAAAAGGAGGAGTCTCCTTCAAAGATATCCATCACCTATGAACGAGGAAGCCAAAAACCTTCACTTGGAAAGAGAGAATTTAGATGATGGACTCAAAGACAGCTCTATAGGAAGCTGAGATGGTTCTACAGAAAGCTGAGAATTCTCTACAAGAAACTCGGGCTAAGCTAAGAGAGACCAAGAAATTGGAAGAAAAGGTGGCCAAACAACCATAGGAAGAAGGAAAGACAGAGCAAATATTGGAACCAAGCCCTTAGCCTAGCTTGGGCTCATACTATAACCTGTTAGAAGCTGGGAAGATAATTCCTCAGAAATTTGTGGTACCACTCTTCTTTTCACTAGAGCAAGAAAGGGTGAGGACTCACACTTGGATGAGGATTGCCAAGTCCAAGGGTGTGGTAGACATAGGTCACCTGGAAGAACAACTCAAGAAATCAAGAAAGGAATTGGCCATGGTAAGGCATGCAAAAAGCAGTCAAAGGACCAAACTACAGGAGGAGAATGAGCTGCTGAAACAAAAGTTACAGCTACAGGTAAGTCATAACGAAGATAGGCCCTCCATTTTGGCAGAATGGTAGTAGCAAGAAGGGCTTCCAACAGACAAGGAAACATCTAATGAACAATAGAGAGAGGACAAGCTACAGGCTGAGGTTGAGGTGCTAACAAAACTGCTACAGGAAAAGGAGCACAGGCAGTGGGAAGAAGTAGAGAGAAAAGCATGGTTTCATGAATGAGAAGAGGGCATCAACTCAGAAGCCTGGGATGTGAGAGAGGCAATCAAAGCAATCAAGGATGAAGAGATAGATTAGTTGCTCAGAGGATGAGCAACACTTTCAGTAGAGGGTGATGATGAGCCCCAGAAATGAGTAATTATATGGGCTCATTCAGCCTCTTAATTTGACTTAATCCACCATTCTCATTAGTTTATTGCATGTTTTTTATTATATTTATGCTAATAGAGTGAATTGGGTTAGTCATTATGCCAACAAGTCTAATGTGTGCTTTATGCAGTTTTTTTTGTTAATTTGGAGACAAAATCAAAGATTTAATGAGCACTTGGCAGCAAAATTTGTGGAAGAACAAGGGAGAGGATTTGTAGGGAGGTGTCCCCTTCATTTATGATCCCTTACCTCAAATTCTCCACCAGCATCTCGGAGTTCAAGGGCCACCACATCGATTATCACAAAGGCAGCCGAGCAAGGGCTAGTAAAGTTGCTGTTAATTGCAAGTTTTGGCAACCGAGTTCCTAAAGTTTAGGAGGGTTGTTGGGGTACTCAATTTGTATAAATAAGAAGGCTGAGGGCCTCATATCTGTTAGCTAGTTGGCAGTTCGATTTTAGTCATTTTTTAGGCAATAGGTTAGCTCTGCATTTCAGCACATTTTCAAGCTTTTGTTTGTAGACAGTTTTTGATTTAACTATTATTTCTTGAGCAATAAAGATGAATCCAGCTTTCCGCCAGCTCTACTCTTTCTTCGGAGGCTGTAGCTCTTGGGTTTGGGCCCAACCCAAGTGCCCAGTACCTCCTTTCTTTACTTTTATGTGTTTTTTTGCTGCATTCTTAGAATAAAATCTACTATTTAGATTTAAATCTTGTTTTGTTATTTAGGTTGATTTTGATGATTAAAAAGGTTTTTCATGTTCGGATTGATTTGATAGGTTAATAAAATAGCATATCTTCAGGAAAAGGCTATCAAGCACCTCTGATCTCATCTCTCCCTAAGTAGCACTATGAGCTGGGACCAAGGTGTCCTTACTGCCACCAAAAACATTGTCTTTGCTTCATCATGCAATTATTAGTGTTAGATTCTCATTTGCAGAAGTTGATACCAGTTGTGGTTACATCCTCAGGTTCATGATTGCTTAGTTTTCGTAGCTATTTCACATGGTTCCGTTGCAAATAAGTTGTTGTTCATTTTCTTTGCTATTATTTAGGTCAGATTGGGTTAAAACAGCCAGATCTTTGGTTTTCTTAGTCTTTGTTGGTTAGTTTTGAAAAATCACGTGCAGAGTGCCTGTGAAACATCCTCTCCTACCCTTACCCCATCAATGCAACCTGCTTCATCCTCCAACTTAGATTCTTGTCTCTCATTTGCTACATTTTCACACTTTTCCCTAGTTCCTATACTCTTGCATAACATTGCTTCTCTTATCTTTGAACCAACCCAATCACCTTAGCCACTCTCCATCCTCAATCACCAAGTCCTGGACCTCCTCACACCTCCATACCCACTTCTTCACCTTTCTTCCTCCATCAACCCTCCAAAATTCCCTTTAGGAACATCTTGTAGAACATCTTGTAGAAATTACAGAACATCCTGTAAAACCCCTGCAGACTTGCTGTAGAAGCTCACGAAAGCGATTTCTTGATATCTAAACACTGTGAAACTCTCTGGAAGGGTGCTAGGGACCCCTTAGGCCCTCTTCTCACCTTCCCAACCTCCTGAAAGCACCTCGCTAGTTCCATTCCTCACCCCACCTCTACACAGCCAAACCAGTTAAAGCACATGCATGATAACTCTGACAACTTACTCAAAAATACAACAAGATGTTTTCTCAGATGTTACTATAGAAGTAGCTTAGACACATGCATTTTACCTTCCTATAAGTCAATGGAATCTCTTTTAGTAGCTTTTATCCTTTTTCTTTCATCAGTAGGGCTAGCTAGTAAAGTTAGGGTTTGCCAGGGTTTGCATTTCCTTTCAGCTTTTCAGTTTCTTTCTGCAAGTAGATTAGTCTCCTTTGAGTTAGCTTCCATCCATCAGTTAAAAAGCTTCTTCTCAGAGCTCATACAAGTTGGCTTAAGCTCCTAGCGGACTTGTTCCAGCTGACCAAGTGATAGCCGCAGCAAGAGCTAGTACTTGTGCATACAACACTATCGCTTCCAAGTTTGTTATGAACTACTAGGTTGATAGAAGTAAGAAGGAAGTTCCAGGAGTTGCAGCATCATTGCTGCAATACTAGAGCCCACTAGTGCAACAAATTGTTTTCAAATGAAAACAAATTTTTATGGGGTTGTGTTGGTAGGATGACCTACTCCCTTTTATTTTTGACAAAATAAAGGGTCCCTCCTAGAAATTTTACTCATTGTGTCATTGTTATTTGAATGGATTGGTATTGGATTGATTTTTGCATCTTTTTCTTTAATTATCAATTTTTTCTCTATGATGACTGTAACGTTTGCTCATGAGGTGTATTACATTATACAAACCATTCTTCTAGTCATTGGTGATGTAAGGGTTATTTATTTTGATTGGTATAGTTAGTGAATTTATCATTGCCCCTAAGAGCAAGAAATTGTCTATGTTTTAGGGTTCTTATAGAATCAGAGATACTATAACATCCCTAATTAAGTTTATAATTCTAATATGATAACTTCTATAAAGTATCATATTGATTCTTATATTTATCCTTTTATATCTGTATGATGTGTGATTTTAAATGTTTAAATGTTTGAATAAGTGGTGATAGCCTAAGGTATATACCCTATATTTGTGGTGCTGTATGTTTTTTCTAAATATTTCATTTACATTATTAAACAATTTAATCATGCCATCTCCACCGATTAATGATCCATTTATATCGAATTAAATATATGATTCTCAGTGATTTGTTTCATGGATTCACACTTATGGAAAATACTAGTTTCAAGTGATTCATTATGTTATGATGCTTATTCATTGACTAATTAGGAATCCTAAGACTTGTGCATGAACATGTGCCAATGAAAACTATCATATGGCTTGTTAACCAAAACTCATTTCTCATATCCTAATATCATCATAAGCCTAACTCGAGCTAGTACTTGACAATTGTTGAATTCATTACTCGAGATTTTTGAGAGGGTTCTCCAAAAAGCCTCATTTTGTCTATTCTCCTTTAGTTCCAAGGGATCTCCAACATAGGTTTTGGATGTATCATCTTTGATTTTTCCCAAACCTTGTTTCACCTTTTTTCTAGACTTATCTTATAACATGTTGACCATAGTGTGAACTGAGCTCATTGGGGCAGAACTTGTTGAATACAATGAAGAATGTTTCGCTCAGTTCTTCCAAGCTGGTTGGTGGGAATTTTTATAACTTTTTTAGGGGCATAGTAACGAGGTCGTTAAATATTTTGCTACCTCTTTTAATGGGAGGAGAGACCACGTGGGAAACCTAGAAATTAAAATCAACCTGGAATTAGGCTTTTAATTGTTTTATTAAGGTGAAAGTTTAACTTTCCCTATTATTTAATGAACATTTTGAAAAAAATGTCATGGGCCTATCAACCCAACCATAATAACCCTTAAAGGTCCTTGTTCCAACATAGTTTGTTTTGCATGCTTGTTAAGCATCGTTCAGCTCAAGTGGGTGATAACTCAAATTCCTTCCTTGCTCATAATGGCTATGATGAGTGTCTTTCATTTATCCCTGACCAGTCCTAGCCCCTCTTCTATCAGTTTAACTCCATCTCTTCCTAATGAATTCCAATAATACAAATGCGAGGAACTTGTCCAAGCACCGAGGTCACCTCTTTCAAATGATAACCAAGTTGTAATTTTGAAAATTTTAACCTCCCTTCAATTTACCGAAAGTGCGGTAAGCACCCAGGATTTGAAATCCTCCATAGAGTCTCCTCAGCCTAAACTAGAGTCTGCCCAATTCACATAAGAACTGTATGGGGTTAAAACCTAGATTTGGTATCAAAGTTGTTTTGGCTTCAAGGGCGCCTCTGCTTCTGAGGGGTTTTTTGTGAGCCTGTGGTAGACCCTATTCAGTCGGAGATCTATGGGACCGATTCTTGTGGTGAAATAAAATGGTGAGTAGTGGAAAGATAGAGATCGAGAAATTTGATGGTCAAAGTTTTAAGTTGTGGAAACTCAAGATGGAAGATCTGTTGGTGGATAAAGATCAGTGGATCATAGTAGATCCTGGTACTAAACCAATGGCAATGTTCGATGAATACTCAAAGAAGTTGGATTAGAAGGAAGAAAGAACAATACGATTGTGTGTCTGAGATCCAATATTGCTAAATGTATTAGAGGAAGCTACGACAAAAAATTTGTGGGACAAGTGAGGGACCTTGCACCAATCTAAGTCTCTGGTGAATAAAAATTTCCTATGGAAAAAGCTGTATAACCTAAGGATGAAATATGGAGACTCGGTGATAGAGCATCTGAATGCATTTAATACTATGGTAAGACAATTATTATCTATTGATATTAAAATTTGAGATGAAGATAAGTGCATCTGTGTGTTGTGTTCTCTACCCTATTCATAGGATAATCTGGTTGTTTCAATAGGTAGAAATGTAACTGCCTTGTAGTTTGATGAAATAGTTTCATCCTTGCTGATGGAGGAGATGAGATAGAAAAATATGGAAAGCTAGAATGGTGATGCCTTATCTATATGAGGATGGTCCCATAACAGAAACAAAAATAATTCCTTGAGTGGGAGATCTAAATCTAAAGGGAGATGTAAATCTCCAGGAAAACCTATAAAGGTGTGCTAGAGATGCGAAAAGGAAGGGCACTACAAAAGAGACCGTAAATATAGAGCTCGTGAGAAAGGAAATGGATTTGATGATTCTCCTTCTACAGAGGCAAAAACCACCTCAGATGAAGGCAGGGATGTGTACTTGTCTTCTTCTTCAAGTGCACATGTAGATCATTAGGTATGGTTGATTGACTCATGTGCATCCTTTCACTTCTCTCCCCATAAAGAGTGGTTCTGTGAGTATGAGAAATATGATGGTGGTGATGTATTCTTAGGGGATGACAGGAAGGCTAGAATCATTGGTCGGAGAAAAGTCAAGTTGAAATTGCAAGGTGGAAGGATTAGAACACTTCTAGGTGTCTTGCATATTCCTGCATTAACTAGAAATTTGATTTCTATAAGCAAGCTGGATGATGCAGATGTAAAAACAGTTTTAGAGAAAGATACCTACAAGATGGTTCGATGAGAACTTTTATTGATGCGGGGAGTTCAGATTGGAACTCTGTACAAGCCTGAAGGTAGTACTGTTACTGATGGGTGAAACAATTCTGTGGATCTTGAAAGTGGAGCAAAAGTTCTAGTGGTCTTTGGAGAAAATACCATGCTTTGGCATCAAAGGCTTGGACATATTGGATAGAAAGGCCTTCGAATACTTCATGGTAAAGGTATGGTAGAAGGTATGTCTAATAGCTTTATGGATTTTGATTTTTATGAAAAATTTGTATATGGAAAGCAGAATTGGGTGAGCTTACCCTCTGGAGGTAAGAGGGCGAAACAAATATTAGAGCTTTTGCATAGTGATGTGTTTGGACCTGTCTCGGTTCCATCATTGGGTAAGTCTGTGTACTATGTATCACTTATAGATGAATTCTCAAGGAATACATGGATATATTTCATGAAGAAAAAATGTAAAACTTTGATACGTTTAAAGAATTTAAGGCTCTAGTGGAAAATCAGATAGAGAAGAAGATAAAGGTGCTGAGGACAGATAATGATGGATAATTTTGCAAGAAGGAATTTGAAGAGCTATACAAGAAGTGTGGTATAGCACAGTAGAAGACAACTCCATAAACACTTGAGAAAAATGGAGTTGTAGAAAGAATGAATAAGACATTGATGGAAAGGGCAAGGAGCATGCCTAGTGGTGCCAGGTTAGGACATGAATTCTAGGTAGAGGTAGTGGAGAATGCATGTTACCTAGTCAACAAATCACTTTCATCAGTGTTGGAGGATAAGACTCCACAAGAGGTATGGACTCGTAAGAAACCTTCTCTTTCACATCTAAGTGTATTTGGATGTGATGCATATGTACATGTTCCAAAGGAGAAAAGAACAAAGTTGGACAGTAAATCTGAAAAGTGCATCTTTATTGGGTATAAGGATGGTTTAGAAGGTTATAAGCTTTGGAACCTAGTAACAAGGAAGGTTGTGTACATATGAGATGTGGTTTTTAGAGAGGTGAAATATGTTATTAAACATGAAATCCAACCAAAGAAACCTGAGAAGATAGAGTTTGAGCTAAAGGAGGAACTATTAGACTCTACAGCAGAAGATGAAGAACCACAAACTTCGGTTGTGAGAAGATCAGTTTGAGAAAGAATGTAGCCATAAAGGTATAGTCCATTTGATTTCTGTTCAAATTTTGATTTATATATTACTGATGATGATCCTATAACTGTGAAGGAAGTAGTAGAGGCCATGTTTGATGAAATGGCATCTTTGATAAAAAATGAGGCTTGGGATCTGGTGGAGTTTTCAGCTGAAAGGAAACCCATTGGTAGTAAATGGGTGTTCAAGAGGAAGATGCATGGAGAAGAAAATGTGGAGAAATACAAAGCTCAGTTGGTAGCAAAAGTTTATTCCTAGGTGCTAGGAATTGATTTAGGTGATATTTTTTCTCCTGTTGCCAAGGTAGCTTCTATTAGATTACTTTTATCTGTTGTTGTTGCTTTTGATTTTGAGGTAGAACAGGTGGATGTGAAGACAACATTTATTCACAGGGATCTAGAAGAAGAGATCTACATGAAGAAACCTGAAGGCTTTGTGGTGAAGGGTAAGAAAGAACTGGTATTCAAGTTAAAAAAGTCTTTGTATGGGTTAAAACAGTCACCAAGGATTTGGTATCAAAAATTTGATACATTTATATGGGGACTTAGCTTCACTAGAAGCAAAGCAGATCACTGCATGTATTTTAAATTAATTGGTGACTGTGTTATTTATTTGGTCTTATGGATGATATGTTGCTGGTTGGAAATGACAAAAAAAATATCCAGGATTTGAAGACCCAATTTCCCTCAAAATTCGACATGAAATATCTTGGTGCTGCAAACTATATTTTGGGCATGGAAATTAAATGAGATTGGGTGAAGGGGAAAATCTAATTAAACTAGAGGAAGTATGTCGAGACAATACTGCATATGTTTAATATACAGGATAGTATTCTGTTGAAGGCTCCTAATCATGTAGGTGTAAAGTTATCTATTGAACAGTGTCCTAAGACACAAGAAGAGGAAGAGGACATGTCATGTGTTCCATATGCAAGTGCAGTCGGTAGGCTGATGTATGTGATGGTATATACTAGACTAGACATTGCACATGTAGTGGGAGTATTGAGCAGTTTTATGTCAAAACTAGGGGAGGAGCGTTGGACAATCGTGCACTGAGTTTTCAAGTACTTGTGTGGCACTAGTGATTATGGTTTTTGCTACCAAGGAAGACTAGGCTTGGATAGAGTTTTGGACATTCATGGTTTTGTTTATGCAGAATAGGCTGGAGATCTAGATCAGAGAAGATGTACAAGTGAGTATGTGTTTAACCTATTTGGAGGTGCAGTTAGTTGGATGAGTAAGAGACAATTTGTAGTGGCACTGTCAACTATGGAGGCATAATACATGGCAACCACCAATGCAAGTAAGGAAGCAGCTTGGTTGCAATGATTGTGTTCAAGGATGGAGTTATTACATTGAGCTATAAGGATAGACTATGATAACCAAAGTGCAATTATCTTAGAAAAGAACCTTTCTTTTCATTCAAAGACAAAGCACATTGATGTTTAGTATCACTTTGTGAGGGATATGCTAGAAGACAAAAATGAATTGTTGCTAAAGGTGGACACTTTCAATAATACTGTAGATGCATTGACAAAGTTTGTGAGCACTGAGAAGTTCCCTTGGTGTAGAGAAAAAATTGGTGTTGTAGGGCTGGATCAATGACTATGCTCTCCTATGCCCCCTTGTGGAAAGAAAATAACAAGTGGGAGAATGTTGGGTTGTCTTATATTCTTTCGTCGACTAGCCCCAGTAGTGAAACCGAGGGTTTAGAGGGGGGGTCAAGTCCCCCTTTCATTGTGCTTGGTGCAGTGGGGGGGTCATAGGGTCGTGGTAGTCCTCCCTATTGTAGGGTTTGGGCAGTAGCCCCCATCTATGGAATCTGGGGCAGTGCCTTGGGAAAAAAAATTTGGACCCTATATTAGGTGGGTGAACCTATGTATGGTATTGTGCGTGGATTTTGCACATGATTTTGAGCATGATGGTTTATGGTCCATGGTATTTTGTAGATCCAGCCAAGGGAACTAAGATTATGTTCTAATCCAGGGTTAATGGATTGGGGTGTATGGATGCTTCGACATGTATATATATGTATTGTAACATTGAAAGTACCATAATGAAAAATCAATCTGGCAGTCCCAATTTCGGATCCTATTGACAGTGCTGGACTCACCAACATGTCAAGGGATCTCCATGGTAAGAAGTCCCAACTTGACCTCATACTGTTTGGTGTAGGAGTCCCAACAGTGGGTCATACGGTATCGCCTTGACCGCAGTCGCACGTAGAGGCATGTAAGATGTCCCTGTTGGTAGCAAGGGTGTGACAATGAAGCAAGTCAAGGAAGGTGCATGAGTGGTTCTAACACATAGACGGTGATGTGAGTGTGCCCCTTATAAACGTGTGAAAGCAAGGAGTTATGAAGGGAACACACAAGAAAATATGCATCACAAAGTGGAAGGCAAGTAAGCTAGCAATCCAAAGTGATGGTTAAACCAACAACACATTTCAGTAAGATTGATACATACTTATATAGGAAATCCATACATGCATGCATAAGAAAACATATACATATATCATTTAGAGTAAACAAGATAGCTGAAATACAATACGACATATGCATGAAACGTGTTGGCTCTATCATGGTAAGAAGTGAAACTTCCAGTCATACAATATAAGCATGACCAACCACTAGTTCTGATAGCGAAACATTACAGCCATTGCCACCTAGTCCTCCAAGAAGATATACTAGCTCTGCACAGTGGAGAAGCCAAGGCTCGTTACAATACTCCCTAAGCCTTCTCTAAGATACTCCTATTAGAAGCTTGGACGAACAAAAGCCTCTATAATGAGTTATGAGGGACTATATATAGAAAAGGGTGGGGTGGCCCTTGACATTCCCCTTTGTGACTGTTCATGTACCCTCATGAATCTTCATCTACTCTATGACTGTTACATCCAACTATTGACACTTGAACTTCCACTTGACAAGATGTTCCATACAATATGCACATGTGCCCATGTGAGACAAAATAGGCTTGAACAAGTCATGGGAGACATCACTATGACTTAGACAACTATGGGAAGGCCAGCTCTTTGACATCCTCATAGTGGTCGACAGTAGAGAAATGATGCCAAGCTTAGTAGTCTATGATGGTGTCCATGTACTCTATTGTGAAATCCTTCTAGAAACGAACTCTTGCCTCTATATCATATGGGTACACTACTTTGGCTCCTCTATCCAACTCGTCTGATAACATGCACATCATTTTCTTGAGTGCGTTTGGACATGTGACATACTGATGCATGGTGTCTGTACTGATCACTAAGTCTGTGCTAGTGGCTATGTGCATCAACTCGTCAAAGTATGAGTCAAGCTCTAGTCAGACTTGTGCCTTCTTCTTTGGCTTGGTGAGTGTCCCAATAGATGGGATCACATGTATGTGCACAACAAAATCCATACTCCTAAATACTCATGCATGGAAAGCATGCAAACCAGTGATGAGTTGCGGGAGTTCTTCATAGTTTTGGATCTGGCTCCAGATGCATGCCTTCAGCTCGACCACTCTGGGCTTCATCATCTTGGGCAAGTGTAATGGGGCTCCCTTTTATCTTATTGTCCATGTTTGCATGTAGTCAACAACAATATGCATGTTTGACAAGATACATGCTCTCCTAGCATATCACTATTGCCAACCATTGAGATGGACAACTGCATTATGCATGGTACCAAACATGGAATACAATGCTTGCATGACTATCTTGAGGGAAAATACTTATCTTGTATCACATTCTTGAACTCTACTCAGGTGGATGTTGTAACCAGTTCTCCTCCTTTCTTGGCCATCTATAACTCCTTATCCATTCGCTAGTTCTCAGCTATCAAGAAGCGAACACTTGAGCTAGTGGATTTGTCATATGCTCTAGTAGCATCAGCCAATGCTGCTAGATGCTTACACACATTAGACACGATAAATCGTTCCTTAAACTATGTAGGAGATGTGTGATCATCTCAAGTAGACATTATGCGTAATTGCACAACTCTATGATGCGACTAATTGAATTATATGGTGTGCATCTATCCTTCTGGATTGTCTCCAAGGATATCAGTGTCTCCTTGGTCACTTGGGAAATGCTCCGCTTTCGGACCCGGCGAAGCTGGTAGGTCAACCTCTTGGTGATAAGGCATGAGGTCGATTTCTTGCTCTAACTCTTGTTGCTCCATATCCGTATCCATCTGTTGAATTGCCTGTTCAATATCTTGAGTGAAGTCTTGATCCTGCAACTGCTCACCCTATCTACTTAGTGCCAGATATTCGGATGCGTTTACTACCTATACGAGTGAAATTTCATCTATTTGAAAATGTTGTGCACCTTGCTTTACCTGTTCTTGCCGCACTTCCTTCTCCTGTATGCATAGCCCCTGTTCCTTCTAGAGTTTCTCGTTCAGCTCATGTAACTCCATTATTTCCTCCATCCTATGTTTTTCTCTCTACCTTTGCGCATTTCTTTTGTCACGTTGCTACCTCTTTGCCTCTATTGCTAAAGTTTATTTATGTACAAGTGGGTCTACTTTGAACTTGTAACTTTGTTTTTCCTTCGTGTTGTCGACAATAATCCTCTTGCCTTTATCACACACTGGTATGTTTACCTCTATTGTTGTTTCTGCAGGTGCTCTCCTAGATGCTGCTTCATGCTGCTTCGCTAAACATTCCACAATGATGCCAACTGGTACATTGGGCTTGGAGAAGACCTAACGATGTCTCCATGGGTCTTCCTCTACCTAATGACATGCCCCATGGATCCACTGAAACTGTACTCTCACGCAGTGATCTTTCACAATACAGTGTGGGCCATACAGATTGAAGCTTTGGATGTCGAAACGATATTTCTTAATCTCCTCTGTTTCGACATCCACATGCTTGAGGTTCCGTATCTTGTACAAAGTGATCAACAACAAAAGAGTGGGACAAGGTAACTTATTTTTCCGGTGTAGCCTAGCTAACAGTCCTGCGGAGATATGGTATGTTACTTCTTGCATGACGAGCTTGTCCATGGAAAACTTCAACAAAACATGTAGAGGCTTCTCCGCGTTGTACATCTGTATGAAGGTGTCAGACGGTGTGATATACAAATCTTCTATATCAATCAATGCCTTGATTGTTGCCTTTGAAATTCAAGGTGGATCCTGCTCAAATATCATCTTATACATTGGGTGAAAAAATGGTATAACTGCTATGTGATAACTCCTTTGAAGCTGCATTCAGAAAATAGTTTACAATAAGAATTGACAGAGGCTTCCGTTGATGTCCATGCCCACTTCATGCCTAGAAATTCTTGACGGGCATGATGTAGGCATAGATGTATATTTCTACTTAGACGTTTGGGTGGCTACTGAGCTCCTGTGACCTATTCATTCAACCTGTGAGCCAACATGTCAGACCAGTTGCAAGCTTTTCCTTCACTGGCCAGTTGGTCCAATGCGATCACCCAACTCTCTATGAATGTCTCTGTGCTCTCTTCACCATGCAAGCGACATGAAAATATGACCAAGTATTGATATGCCTTCCATAGTATCTTTCTCTTGTAAATCTGGTTGGTTTTCATCTTGAAATTGGCTGGCTCCTTTACCAAGTTCTTCAAGATATCCCTGGAGTTGGCACTACTACTGGGTAGGATGAAGGGTGTCTCCATGGTGATCATTGGCTTCGACAAATGATACATCTACTAATAATCCTATGCCCTAAAGGTATCAATCTTCATCCCACTGACACTAGTCAAAAACATCGTCTCGGGATCAGTGTGCAAGACGATCCAATGTATCATGTCCATGCATGGGAACGCGAGATACCTGCATGCAATCCGATATAGGCCAAACTTGTGAATGTTCACATAGACTTGGCGTCTTCGAGATCTTCCCCAAATGTGCCTAAAAATGCATCATTGACCTCTTGCCATTTCAGCTTGATGTATTTGTCTACAATCAACTTGGTGTCTTCATAAATTGGCAAACTTGTAGACACTCGCTCAACTGCTGCTCCAGTTGTGCTTCCATTAGTGTCCTTTGGTCATGCTCTCCTGGAGGCCATTGATCCTGAACTAGTTAGAGATGGATGAACATATGCTATATATGGAGACATGGCAACATGCATGGCAAGAAGTTTTTCAGTTGAAACCAAAGCAGACTTGAGGGATGCCATGGTACATACCTGGGAATTAACTGGCAATGATTGTGCAAGTTTCACTAGGAGGCCAGAAGACTAACTGCTCGAAATGTGCAAAAGGCAATTTGGACTGTTGGGAGGATGGTTGGCTACTGATATTACGCAATGTGCAATTGAGACTGGCCTGGTGGGTGTTGGGATTACATAATGCACAAGTTCAGTTAGAAAAGGCCTAGGTCCTACATTGCATAATTTTCTAGGCCAGTAGTCATTGCCTCTCAGAATTGCACAAGGTAAGGTTGGATGTAGTCACTAGCCAGAATTGCACATTTTCTGGGAGGAAGGCAGAGCCTTCCATCCTAGGATTGTGCAATGTTGTCTTAGTGAGGTAGAGTGCAGGCCCAGGTTGCCCAGACCCGCCGATGGGAAATTGAAAGAAAATGAAGATGTGAATGCATGGAGATACTGAGTGTAATCAGAGGTGAATGATAATGCATGCAAACTATAAATGCAATATTTAGAAAATGTAACAACATGCATGTGTGTGAGACGAGTCGTTGAATCAGTGACTATTGGTGCAAAACAATGTCATGCATGCGACAACAGTGAGATGCTAACGAAAACTGAAATGGGGCGTGTACAAGCTAATATGCATGAAAATGACAACAAGCATTCACAAAAATCAAGGAGATGACACTCACACATGCCAAAACACAAAAAGTGACAGAAATGTTGCAAAGGACAAGTTAAGCGAACTTACGTGGAAATAGCTAAGTTGGTTGTGTCGAAGGCTCTTGGACGTGTTATGGGATGTCATAGCTCCATGATTGATGTGAAGAATGAGCCTTGAAGTGTCAAATACATAATTTTGAGTCTCATCACATGCATGCCACAAATCTAGGAAAAAGCGACACTTGGAAGAAATTTTCTAAAATGACCTTTGCATGTAATCTCCAGCTACTAAAAATAGCTCCCTAAAATATAGGGAAGCTATTTGCATTTTTCATTTTGCTATTTCAGGAAACAACAACCCATCCATGCAAGTCAAATTTTCTTTGCCCTGGGTGGAACTGGTCAATGTGAGGGAACATGCAACATCCTGCTTGACTGAGGGGAAATTTTATGCAGTTTCAGGGAGGAAGCTAGGCTGGCTATCTAGAGGGATTGCAACATTTCTGGGAGGAGCAACTGACTGCTACCCAAAATTGAGTAATTTATGGGTTGAGCAACGTTGATGGGCTAGATTGTGCAGTTTCCACTAGGAAGATTATCTGATAGGATTGTGCAGTTTCTAAGCCCAATAAGCTACCAGTCAGATTTGCGTAATTTTTGGAGGGAAGGCTAGTTCCCCTCCATAATTACACAATTTCTTGAGGAAGCTACTCATCCAATAGCTGGACCAAGTCTGAAGTAGCATCCTGTGAGGGGAGTGAAGAAAGCTATCATGCATAGGCTAGCAAGATGCTAGAAAACCACTAAAGCTCATGTACTTGACAATGCAAGACATGCTGTTGAGGATGGTTGGTAGGAAGGCTCCAAAACGAATCTAAGGAAAACTTTTGGAGGGTGACTGTAGCCGCTACAACACTAGGTGACACACTAATAGAACTCCAACTCCTTGAATGGACCTTGTTTGTGAAAAGTAATTCTAACACCTTCAGAAGTATTGTTCAGTTCTAAATTCATCTTGGTTTCCACACTTTCTTGATTGTACGATGTATCGTTTGCCAAGATCTTGTTTGATTTAGACACATTCCAAGACATGTCAATAGAGTTATTTAAATCGAGGATGAGGGGTATATGGGTCCACAAGCTTTATGGTCATCAGAGTTTTAGTTTTATCTTTGTTGTTCCTCCGTTGCCAACAAGCCTGGATAGTGCCCGGCGGAGTCATGCAGGAACACAAGCATCACTTTGTTGTGAGTGAGCTTAGTCAGTACATTGGTGAAGTTACTTGCATCACCTTTCTGTAAAATAAGCATTTCTCTTCTTTTTCATTATTCATTTTCTATTTTTGAAATTTTTCACTTTTGTCTTTTATTTTTTCCAGTTTTCATTTTTTGTAACTGCGTGTAGCACTTATTCATTTGAGAGGCGAAAGAGGGATCCCTCTTATTGAGAGAAGAAGAGGTTGTTTCTTCAAATAAGTAGTTTATATATACCTCTAACATGGTTGCTAAGATCCTCCCCCTCACCTTACTCTACTTGACTAAGCTGGCAAAGGGTTAACCCAAAAAAAACTGACTAGAGTAGGTGACACTAGTTAGCACACAAGGGTTGTATTGTCACCAATGCTCACTTCAAATAGTACATATTTTCCATTGGCGTACCATGGACTGAAGATAACAAGTTCTTCATACAGAGGTAGGATGATAGATAACCAAGTATTGATAACTACACAAGCCCTCTCATAATTTACCTAGCTTGTTTCAAGAGTCGCATAGGGTTTCATGCAAAACTAACCTACGAACATAAACAAGAAAACAAACACAAAACAAAGAAAAAGTAGAAGTAAATGTGAAAGAAAAGAAAGTAAGAAAACAAGCATGAAGGAAAACAAGCACGCAAGGCAAGAAGAAAACATACATGCAAGAAAACAAACCAAAAGCAAACACTACTCCTACTCCTAAGCTAAGGGTGCATGGGCCTAATCACATGAGGTGATACTTCCAATGCAGCCACCGATGCATTGGTTGACCCATCTTGGTGAAGGCATGGTTTGCTAGAAACACAAATGTGTGAACCAGCAAACAAGAAAGATATAACAATGAAGACAAAACACTCCAAGTTTAAATATGTCCACATAACAAAAGTGACTGCAAGTACATGACATGCAAACTATGGACTTATCACGGTGTTGTGTGATACTGCGCACAGCTATTAAGCATACACATACTCTTGACTGTGACATGCAAGCAAATGAAATAAACAAAGACAACTTGTGTCATGCACATGTGCTTGCTATGTACGATTTCTCCAATGCATGAGTGATGGGATCTTGTAGTTCAAGTTGAGGAAGCATAATCTGTGTGTGAGATTGACCTTCAATGCATACAAATGAGTGATGAGGAGCCTCAGGTGTTTCAACAATTTCCTGATCAGAAATGAAACCAACCTTAGGACAACGAGGGCCTGACTAACCATCAACTTGGACTAAAGTGCCTCGACAGTCTTTGGGGTTTCGACTTCGTCGACAGATAGATCATCATAAACAGGTGGCTTGGAAAAATCAATTGCGATAGACTCATTATCGTGATTGAATATGGGAGTAAATAGATCATGAAAACTATGATTAGAAAAATCAATGATTTCATCGGCATCCTCATGATCTGATGAATCGAATAGAGGGGTAGATGAGAAGGGGACAAATTCATCCTCCCCATTATCGAATGACAGACTAACATCTTCTATGTTTTATGAATGATTGACAATGGGTGCATCCATAGGCGGAGATACACATGTGAAATCAGGGATCGCAGAATGACCAAAGATGTTAGGGAAGAACAGAGGAGGCTCAGACAGATGGGAGTCGTCCTTCGTTGAGGGTTGATGCTCAAGCTCCCAGTCATACTCTTCATGAATGACAATGCAGGTTGATTTTCCAACACCAACTCTGTTGATAGCTTGATCCTCGTTCATAATAAGTGTAGAGTCTGAAATGGAAGAACACAAGACAATGCAATCTGGAGGATCAATAGAACATGAAGACAGAGGTTGAGGTACAAAATACATGTCAGAACCCAATGGATTCATAATGAAGCTTGTGTGAAAATCAGAAGGAGTGATTTCAGGATGATGTGTAAGTTGAATAGATGTATGTGCATGCTCTCCCACATCACTCTAGGATGGTGGAGATTTTTGATGAGGGGACAATGGATAGTCACTTGTGACAATGACTATGTCCGTCTGTGATTGCACAACTCCATCACTGAAGTATTCTGAGCAGGGCTTGGGCTTAATTTCCTCTTGGGATGGAATAATTTATTAAGATAATATTCAAATATGTCCCAAAGATATGGAAATTTCATTTGGCTTTTCAAAGCTTGAAAATGCAACACACAGAAGTGTTCCCAAAATTACATAGGTGATTCATGCGGGGCCTTCCGTTGTTGTAAAATTTTTTAGTCAAGAGGTTCTAGATCAAAATTACGAAAAGTAGATTCAATGAGATCACAAAACTGCTCAAGTGAGTGCATGCTACTAGGAGGCAGACTGTGGTACCACCATTGTGGGGATTCACGAAGTGTGTATGGTAGTGGCAGGTTGACCTCTTCTACATAGAACTTGTTTGCATTATCAAGCAATGTATAGAAGTCTTCTAAGTACTCAGACCAGACTACTTTTCCTTCACCATCATACATGAATTCGGACAAGCGATCAAAGAACTACCTCTTGATGTTGATAGGTTCGTCATGCTAAAGAGATCATGGAAGGATGAGTGCGATGGAATCCATGATAGATGTGAAAAGGTTTAAAACAGGATGTGAAGAAACAACTTGTCATTTGGCCCTCCTTCTAGCACCAGAAATATTGACGGTGTTGGACTTGCCAACATGTCAGGGGATCTTCCTAGTAAGAAGTCCCAACTAGACCTTAGACCATTTGGTGTAGGAGTCCCAACAGTGGGTCGTATGGTATCGCCTTAACCGTAATTGCACGCAGAGGCAAGTAAGATGTCCATGATGGTAGCAACGGTGCAACATATGCATCAAGTCAAGGAACGTTCATGAGTGATTCTAACACATGGAGGATGAGGTGAGTGCCCCCCTTGGAAACCTATGAATGCATGGAGTTAAGAGGGGAACACACGAGCAAAGATGCATCAAAAACTAGAAGGAAAGTAAGCTAGAAATCCAAAGTGATGGTTAAACCAACAACACATTTCAGTAAGATTGGTATGTACTTATATAGGAAATCCATACATGCATGCATAAGAAAACATATACATATATCATTTAGAGTAATCAAGATAGCTGAAATACAATACGACATATGCATGAAACATGTTGGCTCTATTATATTAAGAAGTGAAAGTTCTAGTCATACAATACAACCATGACCAACCACTAGTTTTGACAGTGAAACGTTACAGTGACTACTGCCTACTCCTCCAAAAAGATACAGTAGCTCTGGACAGTGGAGAAGCCAAGGCTCATTATAATACTCTCCAAGCTTTCTCTAAGATACTCCTATCGGAAGCTTGTCTCACCAAAAGCCTCTATAATGAGTTATGAGGGACTATATATAGCAAAGAGTGGGTTGGCCCTTGACATTCCCCTTTATGACTATTCATCCACCCTTGTGACTCTTCATCTACTCTATGATTGTTACATCCAACTATTGACACTTGAACTTCCACTTCACAAGATGTTACATACAATCCGCACATGTACCCATGTGAGACAAAATAGGCTTGAGAAATCCATGCAAGGCATCACTCTTACTTAGACAACTGTGGGAAGACCATCTCTTCAACATCCTCACAGTGGTCGATAGTAGCGAACTAATGCCAAGCTCAGTAGTCTATGATGGTTTCCGTATAATCTATGGTGACATATTTATGGAAATGAAATCTTACCACTATAGCATCTGGGTACACTGCTCTGGCTTCTCTGTCCAACTCATCTTATACATCTCGAGTGCGGCTGGACCAATGACATACTGATGAATGGTGTATGCACTGATCACCAAGTCAGTGCTAGTGGCTATTTGCATCAACTTGTCAAAGTATATGTCAAGATCTAGTCGGACTTGTGCCTTCATCTTTGCCTTGGTGAGTGTCCCAATAGATGGGATCACATGTGCATGCACAACAACATCCATACTCCTGAATACACGTGCATGAGAAGCTTGCAAACTAGTGATGAGTTGCGAGATTTCTTCATAGTTCCGATTATGGCTCCAAATGTGTGCCTTCAACTTGACTGCTTTGGGCTTCATTATCTTGGGAAAGTGTAATGGGGCTCCCTTATATCTCATTGTCCATGTTTCCATGTAGTCAACATCAGTATGCAAGTTTGACAAGATACATTCTCTCCTAGCACATCACTGCTGCTAACCATTGAGATGGACAACTGCCTTATGCATGGTACCAAACTTGGAATACAACACCCACATGATTATCTCAAGGGACAATACTTCATCTACTATTGCCTTCTTCAACTCTACTTGGGCGTATGCTATAACCAGTTCTTCTCCTTGTTGGGCCGTCTATAACTCCTTAACCATTCGCTCCTTCTCAGCTATCAAGAAGTGGACACTCGATCTAGTGGCTTCGACATATGCTCTAGTAGCATCGAACAATGTTGTTGGATGCTTATGCACATAAGACATGATCACTTGTTCCTCAAACTACGTAGGAGATGTGTGATCATTCGAAGTAAACACTCTGCGCAATTGCACAAGTCTATGATGCAACTTGTCGAATGATATGTGTTAGAAAATTATATATTACAGAGCAATGGAACACATAAAATATTGTAGAAATATAAACAAAGAAAATGCATAAAACAAGAGAGACACATATATATGTGGTTCACCCACTTTGGGCTACATCCACCCAGAATAGCTAGTCCTTCCTTTCTGTTATCCAACAAAATGAAGAGACACAACCTAAAACAAATCCACTGTAATATCCTTTGTTTCCTCTCACAGTCTCACCTCTCTACTTCTCGCACACAGAATACACATCTATTACATAGTCTCAAATACAATTCCCTCATACAAAGAGAGGGGTTGGGTTCTAGGGCAAAAGGCCCTAAGCTAAACATAAGTTCTACAATCAAATCATCCACCTAATGAACGACCCAGATTGACTAGAAATTACTATACTTTTACAAGGCAATTTTACATCTTCTTTTAGCTTCGGGGGTGTTGCCCCTGAGCCCCCACCGGGGGACCGTTGGCCCTTGGACCCCGCAGCCAAGGGGGATTGGCCCCCCCAGACCCCCGCAGGGGGGAACAAGTCCTCCCCACATGGAGGGGTGTACAAACTTCCTGGGTTATAAATCTGGCTAAAACAAAGACCTCTGAACAATCATGCTCCACACACAACAATCTCCCACTTGGAGAATGATTGTAGCAACTCCACCACTGCTTCATTTGCTGGACAATGACTCCTCTTTGGACCTATTTATTTCTCATCTTCATTGTCATCCTTGAAGACTAATTGAAACTAAACATATTCTTAGTTTCTCCCTGGCTACAACTTTTGTTAGCATATCTGCAGGATTCTAGCTAGTGTGTATCTATTCCAGCTTCAACTCTCCATCTTCCAACACTGATCGTATGAAATGGTACTTGAGCTATATGTGTTTAGTCTTGGAATGAAATGCTGAGTTCTTTGCAGGATAGATGGCACTTTGGCTATCACTATATAACGTGCCCGTATCATGCTCCTTACCCAATTCACCCATAAATATTTGTAACCAAATCATTTCTTTACTAGCCTCTATAGCAGCAACATACTCTACTTCTGTTGTTGAAAGTGCAACAACAGTTTGGATTTTTGAAACCCAACTGACAGTTGTTCCACCAACAGTAAATACATATCCTGTAGTGCTCCTCCTATTATCTCTGTCACCTTCCATATCTGCATCAACATATCCTTGTAGAGAAATGTTTGAACCACCAAAGCATAATGCTTGATGTGTGGTACTGTTTGGTCAATTTAGTGATGTCTAAATTGCAACTTTTAAATGTCAACCCGGGGCTCGTAAGCTAATGAAGTGAGGTGTAATGTATGTACTTAGGCAACTATTTCTTGATCTTTTGTCGTTTTTAACTTTTTAGGGTTTTTTTTAAGTATATCTCTCCTAGTGTGGTGTGACGAAATAAAGTGAGTGAAGTGTGTGAGATTGTGATGTGCTTCTTAAAACTCAAAATCAAGTGAGTGAAGTGTGTGTGATTGTGATGTCCTTTTTACAACTTAAAAGTACTCTACAAGAAAGCTTGAAATGAAATGAATGCTTAAAGGAAAGTAAAGGCATTAAATAAAAGACTAATGACATTGGCCCAGTGCCTCTATTGCTGCAAGGAAATGCAAATGAAATCTATGTCAAATAACCACTAAGCAATGTGAAACTAAAGTAAATCTATCTAAGAGAAAGACTAGTCACAAATACTTTAACTTCTTCTTAACCTCTTGCCTTTTAACTGAATGTATCATGTGATAAACAATTAAAAACAAGTCAAGCAATTGTGAGTTTCTAAACAACTAAACCAAGCTGCACTAAGTGATGTTTTGGTCCTCAATAAAGATATTAAGTTATAAAGAAGAGACCATCAATAGATAAACAACTTGATATCTACAAACAAAAAGCAAATATGCAAATTGACTAAATGATAATGATGAAATAAAGGCTGCAAAACAAAGAAGGTCAGCAACATAGACAAGATGATCCAACATGTCACTAGTTGTGTAAAAGAAAAGCATAAAACTGTCCCAGGCATGCCTAAGAAACCTGTATAACACACTGATCAGTCATGAAAAAGAGCAGAAATGTAAACAAGCAGAAATTGATATGTATAGCTATCTAAAACACAGCAATTAAAGGCATTATATATATGAAAATAAGAAAACGAAATGCGAGAAACTAAAAACAATGTACAGGCCTTTAGTAAACAAGGGCCCTCTACCTACTCCAGCCATTTCAAAGATCAATCACACGCGTAAATGGAATAACAGTCTTCTCATGTATTGCGCATAAAATAGGAAAATACAGTGGGAGTTCAAAGGTATAAAAACAGTAGCTAACAACTAACTTGTCCAGTGTTCAAAGAAGCTTTATTTATAATTGCAGAAGGTGAACTAACTTAATGAAATCTAAGTAATTCGAACAGCTGAATTGAAATACGTAGTCCTGCTACGTCCTCGAATCTAGGCAACGGTCATCGTGGGCATTCAATCCGCTATTGGATTATGTCTCCCACTAATTTCATAACTGAGGACGATGCCACCTATTCCTCACGTGCTCTAAAACAGAGCACGCAGAGTCGTGCCACCTCCAATGACCTCTGTTTGACCGAAGTTGCCTCCTCGTTGACCACGGGCTTGGATGACTGGTTTGGATGATTTGGAGGGACACACACCATGTCCTTGGTTCCACGAACTTGCCCATGTGGCTCTTCTTCCCGGAGGACACCTGGAACATAGCGTTTAATAAAACAACTACGGAATCCGGGGTTGGCTGCGGAAATCGGGATCAGCTGCGGAAAAGCCTGTGTAAACCTTGTATGAGCTGCGGAAACGCAGCACCTTGAACCAAAATTCTAAACCAAACACAGTCATTAGCATAATTAGAAAACCATGTAAAAAGTCCTAAAATACAACGATTTGAGAAAATTGATGGAGGGAATGAATGGCAAAATAGGGAAATGAATAGGAAAAAGAGGTTGGGAGGATGTGTAAAGAAGTGTAGGTTTGAGGCTCAACATACCCCCACTGTGAAGGTGTTGCATGTCCTCATGCAACCAAAACTTTATCATTGCTTTTAATCCATGTGCTCAGATGCTTCTGCCAAAACATCTAGCCTTCTTCTCTTTCTCCTTGTTGCCAAAATTGCCCTCGGTTTGTTGACTAAAGATCTGAACCTTAAATTGATTAATGCCCTGCTGAGTTTCTTACATTTCCCTTTCAATTTTCTGTTCTTTTTCTGCCAAAGTCCTAAGTGAAGCATTGTATTGTCATGGACCATTTTGTCCACTTTGCTTTGTTCTTTCAATGCTTCATTTTCTTGTTTAATATGTCGATTCAGGACTTCCAGTTCAAACACCTCCTGTTTTAAAGATTTGAACTGTTCATCAAGAGGCACTATAGTGCTTGGACCAGCAATTGATTGCTCTAAGGCCTCCAAATAATCATATAATTCCTTTTGGTCAGGGTCAATCTCAGGTGTCCTTCTTGGGCTATGTTCAAAATTAATTTTTGTTTGAGGTTCTGTTTGAAAGGGACTCTCCTCACGTGGAGGAGTGGACTCAAGGCCAAGCTGAGATGGAGTCTTTTCAGGTGTAGCTTCTCCCAAATCAATGAAATGTGACTGTTTTTCTTTAGTCACACTCATCTTTCCCTTTAGCCTACTGCTTCTTCTCACTTGTACATTAGTGCTCTTTTGCTGGGCACTCTGTTTTTCTTTTTGTTTCCTCTTCAAGAGGGCAGTGGCTTGAAGTTGTGCTAATCTATCAGCCAAGGTTTGGGAGTCTTCTTCTAC
>APFE030137170.1:116988-153968 GCA_000404065.3 Pinus taeda
CTTGCACGCTCCATGATTGTTCTGTTCATCCTTTCTGACACACCATTTTCTTGTGGTGTTCTTGGAACTGTCTTCTCTCTGCGAATTCCATGCTATGAACAATACCTATCAAACTCTTTGCTACAATATTCACCTCCATTGTCTAATCTGAGACACTTCAATTTCTTTCCTGTCTCAATCTCAACAAAAGCTTTCCATGTCTTGAAAGTATCAAATACATCAGAATTATTCTTAAAACAATAAATCCAACTTTTCCTAGTTGCATCATAATTAAAAGTAACATGATAACGAGAGCCACCGAGAGATGATACCTAAGAAGGTCCCCATACATCTGTGTGCACAAGCTCTAATTTTTCACTCTTCTTTTCTTTCCCAACTCTGAGAAATCTGACTCTCTTCTGTTTTCCATAAATGCAATTCTCACATAATTCAATTCAACATTCTTCAAACCCGGCAACAAATTCTTTGAGTGAAGAATCTTCATCCCCTTTTCACTCATGTGTCCGAGCCTATGATACCATAATGTTGCATCTGCTCCTTTGGAAGTTAAAGCATTAACAGAGTTAGAAATATCATTGCATAAATACAATGTACCAACCTTTTCACCTTTTGCTATTACCAAGGCTCCTTTGGTGACCTTCCAAGCTTTATCTGTGAAAGTTGTGACACAACCTCACCGCCTAACTACCCTGTTGAAATCAGATTTTTCTTTAGATCTGGAACATGCCTTACCTCCTTTAGTAGCCATTGGTTTCCATTCTGCTGCTTTACAGGAAGGTTACCCATTCCAACAATTTTACAGGGTTTATCATCACCCAAACGAACTTGTCCAAAATCTCCTTGAACATAGTCATGAAATTATTTCTTATCAGCTGTGGCATGGTATGAGGCCCCTGAATCTACCACCCAGGAATCAGTAATATTTTCGAAATAAAGAATCAAAGCATCTTGTAAGACCTCACCTTTCATGTTTGCTTCATGATTGTTTTCTTGTTGTGCATCTCCTTCTTTTCCCTTACGAGATCTACAATATTTCTTTAGGTGTCTTTTCTTTCTGTATTTCCAACACACTATCCCCGATGTGGACTTGGATTTGCCTTTTCTTGATTTACTGCGATATCCTGAGCTCTTTTCTCTTTCCATTTTTCTTCCCCTAGACTCTGCACTCAAAGCATTACCCGGTGTCTCACCGAAGCTTTTCCATTGCATTTCCTCACTAAGGATAGCACCGACAACCTCATCAAACTTTAAAGTACTAGATCCAGAGACAAAGTTACTAATGGCCATTACTAAACCATTCCAACTTTCTGGTAATGAGCACAAGAATAATAGAGCTCTAACTTCATCATCAAAGTTTACCCCTACAGAACATAACTGACTTGTAAAAGTATTAAAATCATTTAAATGGTCTGGAACAGATCCACCTTCTGACATCTTCATATTAAATAACTGTTTCATAAGAAATACCTTGTTTGAGGCCGAGGGTTTTTCACATAGCTTCTCCAACGCCTTAATCAAACCCTCTATTGTTGTTTCCTTCAAAATGTTGAAGGAGACCGATGCTGCGAAGCACAACCATACTATTCCGAGTTCCTTTCTATTGAGAAGGTTCCATTCTTCGTGTGTCATACACGTCGGCATCTTTGCTTTTCTGCCCAATGGTAGGTATAGATCTTTTTGAGACAGATAATCTTCCATCTACATCTTCCACAGTGAGGAGTTTTGGCCATTAAATTTCTTGACCCTAAACTTATCATCTTTCGCCATTGCTCCCACTCGAACAAGGAACCCTTCTTTCCTGCGAGTTTATCAGCCAAATAAACTTGACTGTGGCTTTGATACTAGTTATTAGAAAATTCTATATTAAAGAGCAATGGAACACATAAAATATTGTAGAAATATAAACACAGAAAACACATAAAACAACAGAGACACAGATATACGTGGTTCACCCAGTTTGGGCTACGTCCACCCCGAACAACCAATCCTTCCTTTCTATTACCCAGCAAAATGAGGAGACACAACCTATAGCAAATCTGTTGTAATAACCTCTATTTTCTCTCACAGTCTCACCTCTCTACTTCTCACACATAGAATACACATCTATTACACAACCTCAAATACAATGCCCTCATACAAAGAGATGGATTTCCTTCTAGTGCAAAAACCCTAAGCTAAACATAAGTTCTACTGTCAGATCATCTGCCTAATGAACAACCCAAATTGACTAGAAATTACTATACTTTTACAAGGCAATTTTACATTTGTTTTTAGCTTCGGGGGCACTGCCCCCGAGCCCTCGTCGGGGGACCGCTAGCCCCCGAACCCCCTAGCCGGGGGGGATCGCCCCCCTGGACCCTTGCGGGGGGGACAAGTCCGCCAAGCACGTCCCCGCGTGGAGGGGTGTATAAACTTCCTAGGGTATACATCTGGCTGAAACAAAGACCTCTGAACAATCATGCTCAACACACAACAATATGTTGTGCATCTCTTCTTCTGGATTGTCTCCAAGGATCTCAGTGTCTCCTTGGTCACTTGAGACTTACTCCACTTCTAGATCTGGTGAAATTAGTAGGTTGACCTCTTGGTGGTAAGGGATGAGTTCGATGTCTTGATCTAACTCTTTTTGCTCCATACCTATATCCATTTGCTCAAGTTCTTGTTCAATCTCTTCAGCCAAGTCCCACTCCTTTGACTACTCACCCTGTCTTCTCAGTGCCAGTTGTTTGGATGATTCTACTACCTATATGGTCTTAGTTTCATCGATTTGAACATGTTTTAACCTTTGTTATAACTATTCCTGATGGGCTTCCTTCTCCTATTTGTGCAACTCTTGTTCCTTCCAAAGTTTCTCCTTCAACTCATGCAACTCCTTCATCGTTTCCTCCATCCTCTATTTTTCTCCCTGCCTTTACGCATTCCTCTTGTCGTGCTATTTACTCTTCACCTATATTGCTAAAGTTGATTTTTGTACAAGTGGATATGCTTTGAACTTGCAGCTTTGTTCTGCCTCCATGTTGTCGAAAATCTACCTCTTACCTTTGTCGCATGCTAATATGTTTATCTATGTTGCTACTGTTGTTGGTGCTCTCATGGATGCTACTTCACTAACCATTCTAGAGCGATGTTGACCAATTCATTAGGCTTGGAGAATCTGTAATAATATTTCCATGGGTCTTCCTTCGCCCAATGACATGCCTTGTGTATCCACTGAAACTATACATTCGCACGATGATCTTTTATAATACATTGTGGGTCATATGGATTGAAGCTTCCGACATCAAAAGGATATTTCTTGATCTCCTTTGTTTCAAAACCCGCATGATTGAGGTTTTGTATCTTGTACAACCCAATGTGTAACCAAAGAGTGGGCCGAGGTGCCTTCTTCTTCTGGTGCATCCTAACTGAGATGTGGTATGATACTTCTTGAATGATGATCTTGTCCATGGAAAACTTTGGAAAAACATGTTGAGGCTTCTCCACATTTTACATATGTACGAAGATGTGGGACAACGAGGCATACCAATCCATTATATTGATCAATACCTCCATTACTACCATCTACATGCAAGGTTTATGCTACTCAAATATAATCTTGTACACCGGGGTGACAAAATGATTTAACAACTATGTGATAACTCCTCTAAAGCTGCATTCAGAAAAAAAATTACAATAAGTATTGACAGAGGTTTCCACTGATGTACATGCCCACTTCATGCTCGAGAACTCCTAATAGACATAGTTCTCATCCAAGATGTAGGTGGACATGCAGATTTATTCTTGCTGAGATTTGGGTGGCTGTCGAGCTCCTGTGACTTGTTCCTTTAGCATGTGCGCCAATATGTCGGACCAGTTGCATGCTTTGTCTTCACTGGCTAGTTGGTCCAACATAATCACCCAACTTTGAGGAAGGTCTCCATTCTCTCTTGGCCATACAGGCGACATCAAAATATGAGAAAGTATTGACACAACTTCTGTAGTATCTTTGTGTTGTAAATCTGGTTGGCGGTCATCATGAATTTGGTCGACTCCTTTACCTAGTTCTTGAAGATATCCCTAGAGTTGGCATTGTTGCTAGGTAGGCTGAAGGGTGTCTCCATGATGATCACTAGCTTCAAAAAATGATACATATGCCAATAATCCTGTGCCCTGAAGGTAGAAATCTTCGTCTCGCTAACATTGCTCAATGTCATCATCTCAGGATTAGTGTGCAATGTTTAGTCAATTTACTGTGTCCTAAATTGCTACATAAGTTATCAATCCGGGAGTCGTAAACTGATGAAGTATAGTGCATTGTATGTGCTAGGCAACCCTTTTCTTACCTCAATGTTTTCAGTTTTATCTTGTTTTGGGATTTTGTTCTTGTTGGTCTCCTAAAGTCTTTTAATGCAAATGGAAATCCTAGTCTAAAGTTTTAAGAATACTTTAAAAGATCAAGTGTGGATGTAGAATTGAAGACAAGATTTATAATTCTTATGATAATTTCCAAACTTATAAATTAAAAGATCTCAAAACATGCTGTCTACAAAATTAGAACTTGAATGAGAGTGTAAACATGCAGCTACATAAATCACTAAAAATGAAGTACTAAAAATGAGGTTACTATCTCTGATGTTCATCCTATTTGTAGAATTGAAATCTAATAAACTGCTGCACTCAAAACCAAAGAGTAAAGAAACTGGAAACTAGTCAAGATATTACCCATAATCACAATATTTCATCAATTAACTTCTAAAGCGGGGTTAAGCTAAAGACTTTGGAAATATCATCATATGGCATGAAAATAATGACATCTAAATTGCACACTAATGAAAGCAAAGTCGATTATTTCATCTATAATCATAATATCTCTTCAATTAACTTCTAAAATGGGGTTAAGCTAAAGACTCCAGAGATATAATCATATATCATGAAGAACGGATATCTAAACTATCCTAAGCAGTAAAAAAATCTCACTAAATAAAAAAATAACAACTGGAATTGAAAACTAAAGTTCAGCAGAGGAAGCAAGTCTCAGATCACCACTTTATGCAAAAACTTCATTAAGAAGCTCGAGCATAAGTAGACTTAAAGGCCTATTCTAAAGCGCACTGATCAGTATTAGTAGAGAATGTAACAAGCTACAAAAACATGTACAGGATTAGAATGACTAAAATCATAAATAAAACATGGGAAATGTACAACTCAAATGAGAGAAAATATACATGAAAAACTATACAAAAAAAAAGAAGCGACCTCAGCTACGCAGGGGCCCTCTGCATAGCTTTGGACTAGCACGTTGTTACTTCAAACCACACTTAAACAACCATGTGAAAAATAGAGTTTTGTATTATGAAACAAAGGAATATTTCTCTCAGTTACACAACAGCCAAAAAATGCTATATCAACTGTATCAAGAACTAACTATTTACATTGCAAATGCTTATATTTATAGAGGAAATAGATAACTGTATCTTAGAGGAATTTCTTTAGTAATGGACACATGAACAGGTCACAATCTGAGGATTCAACCTCTCGGATGCCATGAGCAGTAAATATACATAAGGTGGATGTTGGATTGCATTATGGAGATGGCCTGTAGGTGGCAAAAATGGATCCATGAGTTCAAGAACGGCTTCAGGCTTCTTTTACGTGCATGAACAAAGTCTTAGTTGACGTAGAACTCTCTATTGAACATCCTTTGACCAGTACCTTTCTTCACGAATTTGGCTAAACAAATAGGACCTCATCCATGTGTGGAACATTCCTGAGCTGCCCATGTGTCTCATTCCTCCTACTGATACCTATAACCTATTGAAAAATGAAAATGGCTGAGGAATTGTGAGTTAGCTATGAAAAGTGGCTACATTCCGTAGCTGATAACCAAAATCTAGATCAAATAGCACACACAATGATATAATTTGAAAATCACTCAAGTACACTCCTAAAATCAACTTGTAACAACTTTTGATAGCTTATGAGGCACTGATATGGAAATATAGAAGAGAAAAGGTTTAAGAAAATGTGTAGAAGAGAGGTAGTTTTGGGGCTCAACATGCAAGACGATTCAATGTATCATGTTTGCACATGGGAATGCGGGATACCTGCATGCAATCCGGTACAAGCCAGACTTGTGAATGTTCACATAAACTTGGCGGTCTTCGAGACCTTCCCCAAATGTGCATGAGAATGAATCATTGACCTCTTTCCATTTCAACTTGATGTCTTTGTCTACACTCAGATTGGTGTCATCATAAATTGGCAAAATTGTGGACACCCGCTTAATTGTTGCTCCAGTTATGATTCCGTCAATGTCCTTTAATCCGGATCTCTTGGAGGCCATTGATCCTAAACTACTGAAAGACAGACAAACACCTACTATATCTAGAGACATGGTGACATGCATGGAAATAAATATGTTAATTAAAACCAACTAAAACTTGAGGGATTACATGGTCCATACCTAGGGATTAACTCGCAAGGATTGTGCAATTTTCACTGGGAGGCTGAGAGACTGACTACTGGAACTATGAAAAAGGTAGTTTGCACTATAGGGAGGTTGGATGGATGCTAGAATTGCACAATGTGCAATCTAGGATGACTTGTTGGGTGTTGGGATTGTGCAATGCACAATTTCAGTTGGAAAGTGCTTCAAGTCGAGGGACTACATTGCACAATTTTCTGGGCCAACATTCACTATCTCTCAGAATTGCACAAGGAAGGGCTAGAGGGTAGTCATTGGCTAGAATTTCACATTTTCTAGGAGGAAGGCAAAACTTTCCCTCTCAAGATTGTGCAATGTTGTCTTGGTGAGACAGAGTCTGGGCCAAGTTTGCCTAGACCCACCGACGAGCTACTGAAAGAAAATGAAGATGTGAATGCATGGCGATACAGAGTGGAAGCAGAGGTGAATGATCATGCATGCAAATTGTAAATGTATGATTTAGAGAAAGGAACAACATGCATGTGTGTGAGACGAGTCACCGAATTGGCAACCATTTGGGCAGAACAATGTCATGCATGCGATAATAGTGAGATGCTAATCAAAACTAAAGCAATGCTTGCACAAGATAATATGTATGCAAATGACAACAAGAATTCATAGAAATCAAGAAGACGACACTCACATAAGCCAAAACAGAAAAAGTGATAAAAATGCTACAAAACATAAGTTAAGCGGACTTGCCTGGAAATAGTTGAGCTGGATGTGTCGAAGACTCCTGGATACACTATGGGATTTTAGAACTCCAAGATCAACGTGAAGAATGAGCCCTGAAGCATCAAATACATAAGTTTGAGGCTCATGATGTGCATGCCAAAAATCTAGGAAAAAGCAACACTTGGAGGAAAGTTTCTAAAATGATCTTTGCATGTAACATCTAGCTGCTAAAAATAGCTCCATAAAATATAGGGATTTATTTTGCATGTTGTTTTCTGCTATTTTAGGAAAAAGAATTCTATGCATGCAAGTCAAGTTTTCTCAGTCCCAGGTGGAACCTGTCAACCTAAGGGCACATGCAATAGCCTGCTTGACTGAGGGGAAATTTTGCGCAGTTTTTGGGAGGAAGTTGAGCTGGTTGTCTAGAGGGATTAGACAATTTCTAAGAGGAGTAGCTAACTGCTGTCTAGAATTTCATAATTTCTGTGATGGACAACATTGCTGGGCTAGATTGCATAGTTTTCGTTGGAAATGTTTTTTGATAGGATTGTGTAGTTTCTAAGCCCAACAAGCTACCAGTTAGATGTGCACAATTTTTGGAGGGAAGGCTGGTTCCCCTCCAGAATTATGCAATTTATTGAGAGAACTGCTCAGCCAGCAACTGGACCAATTCCAGAGTATCAACCTATGGGGGCAGTCAAGAAATCTATCATGCACAAGCTGGGAAGCTGCTAGAAAACAAATGAAGCTCATGTACTTGATAGTGAAAGACATGTTGATGAGGATGGTTGGTAGGGAGGCTCCAAAATGAAGCTAAGGAAAAATTTTGGGGGGTGGTTGTATCAGCTACAACAGATGCAAGGGAAAGTCTTTGTGTATATTTGTTTAAAGTTTTATGCTCTCGCCATTGTTTATTTTCTATTTTTAGAATTTGTATGCAAGTAATTTCTATACAAGGTTAAAACCTACATTTTGTATCACAGATGTTTTGGCTTCAAGGGGACACCTTTTCTTCTGAGGGGTTTTGCGTGGGCCTACGATAGACCTTGTTCAGTGGGAGATCTGCGATATCGATTCTTGTGGTGAAAGAAGATGACGAGCAGTGGAAAGATAGAGATCAAGAAATTTAATGGTCAGAGTTTTGAGTTGTAAAAACTCAAGATGGAGGATCTATTGGTGGATAAATATCAGAGGATCGCAGCAAAGCTGGGTACTAAGCCAATAAAAATGTCTGATGAATACTGGAAGAAGTTGTATTGGAAGTCAAAAAGCACAATACGATTATGTGTCTCAGATTCAATATTTTTGAATGTATCAGGGAAGGATACGACGAAGTATTTGTGGGACAAGTTAGGGACTTAGTACCAATCTAAGTCTCTATTGAATAAACTGTTCCTACGGAAAAGGTTGTATAACCTGAGGATGAAAGATGAAGATTTGATGATAGAGACCACAATTTGAAATCCTCCATATAGTCTCCTTGGCCCAAACTAGAGTCTACCCAATTCTTGCTCGTAATGGCTATGATAAGCCTCTTTCATTTATTCCTGCTCAACCTTCTACTACAATGCCTCTTGGTCCCTCCCCTATCAGTTCAACTCCATCTATTTCTAATGAATTCCAATAAGACGAGTGTAAGAAACCTGTCCAAGAACCAAGGTACCCTCTTTCAGATGATAGCCAAGTTGTAATTTTGAAAATTTTAATCTCCCTTCAATTTACCAGAAGTGCAGTAAGAGTCCATGATTTGAAACCCTCCAGAGAGTCTCCTCGGCCCAAACCAAATTCTATCTAATTGATATAAGAACAAGAAATTGGTCAAATTAAAGAGGATATAGTTAATACAAAGAAACTTCAAAGGAGAATTGCTAGAGCCAGAAGGACTAGGCATAAAATTCCCCCTATGGATATTTCCTTGGTTGATTTGGAAACCAATCCTAAGCCATCGCTAAAAAATAGCAAGCCTCGATATGAGGGAGCTCCTTGTTTTCACAGAGAACAAGATTTTTCCATAGGTACTCATTTGGATAGATTGATTTCCAATATGTATTGGAAACGAAAATACATGATTATTGTCCCTCATTTGGAATATCAGATCAATCAATTAATCTATAAAAATAACCATCTGAGAGCCTTGTTACAATCGAAGGATAAATCTAGAGAACAAAATTCATCAAGCATCAAGGGTAAAACCTAGTCAAAGGACACTCACATAGTGATTCAATATTATAATCTTAAAATCACTATTTCCTCAAAATTAGAGGGATCTAATGTAGACAAATAATGAAAATTTTCTATCTATGCATGTGAAGTGTTTCGGGTATGCTTTGTTTCAATTTGATTTTCTATTTTTAAATAAAAGGGTGCTCCAAAATCATAGATTTGTAGTAGCCTCATTTTAGTATTATTATCAGTTTGTTTAACTTTAGTTTTCTTGTATGGCAAGTATTCCACATTTATAAGACAATGCGCTTGAACTTCATGACCCGTGATACTCTTGATCACCATTTTCCTGATCTTAGCTTTATATGGGGCCATTGTTTGCCACATGTTTCATTTCAATTTGGTCATTTGGCCAAAAGGCCTAAAATTACAACAAGTTTTCTTTTATTTTTGTAAATAACTGTTAAAAATACAATTTTTAGTTTACTTTTATCTCAAAAGGCTAAGATCCTATGTATATATATAAACCCCTCATTTTCATGATAAGGGGGATTCGAAAGGAAAATTTTGGACAAGGAAATGTTGGTCAAATTTTGACTGTGGAATACTTTTAATACAAGTTCATTGATTTGATTGGACTCTGTCTAGTTCTTGCATCATTATGTTTCATGGTCACATGAAAATATTATTTATTCTCCTAAAGTTTATTTTTTAGATATAGAAGATGATTTTGCTTCACAATTTTATTCTTAAAGCAAACAACCATCCTTGTTGGATTTCCTTGTTGAAAAAACATTATTTCAATTTGTAATTATTTCATTTGATTGATATTCTTCTCCAGTGACCTGTGCCCTAGGAAGTAGTATTGATCTAGGCTTTGGTTCAATTTGAACTTCTGTGAGTGTTTCCTAGATATTCAAGTTGACAAAAAATGTCATTTCCTATTTACAAATTGATAATAATGTTGTTGTTGTAGACGATTGTCTCATTTAAGCCATTACTTTAGCTAGAGGTTATACTGATTGTTTTTATAAATCCAATGATTAAAGTATATGAATTTAAAAGAGATCATTTGTAGTTTTCCCCTTTATTAGCCTTGGTCAAGAAATAATTAGAATTATATATTGGATAGATTTTACATTTATTTTTAATGTAAAATATGAAAGTATACATAGTTGATATATGTTTGTCTTCCAGGATAAAAAAACTTGTAAATGTATAGTTACCTGTTATGTTATTATTTACACTGAGAAATAGTTTTGATTTAATTTACACTTTCATTTAGGAACATAATTTGATTTTGTTTCATAAACATTGCATGTAAAGTTGATCGATAGTGCATCTTCCTTTTGAGCTAGTTACATTATGTTCTTGCCTACTTTATTTGTTGTAACATAATTTTGTACACTTTACATCATATCTTGGTCATATAGTAGTAATTATTGTATCATATTTATTAATTCTAATTTCGAAACTAAATATATAAATTAGAATCGTTTAGTATATCGTATTTCATTAATAGTGAAACATTCAACCTTTTTCTTTCATGCTCATATCAGATTTGCATTGTTTGATTTCTATCATTTCATTTGCATAATTACCTTGATAATTTAATTGTGTTTTCTATTAACCATAATTTATTTTATAATTAGTTTAGATTAGTATAGGATAACCATAGTTTAAATTAGAATTAGCTTTCCCTAGATTCACTCCTTCATAGGAAGAAAGGATCCAAGGCCAATGGAGTCTATAAGCCTAATAGGGATGACTACACCAAATGGCTTGTGCTAAGCCTCAGTCTGGGTCACTTCCTCCTTGTTGACTGTTATCACAAAAAACTTATCATCTAGCTATAATTTACTAGATGGGTCGAAGTACAACATGTAGGGCCAATTTTACCATAGTAAAATTGCTTTCACTGTGAGAAATTACTTAATAAATCACATTTGTTAAGTCATTTATAATTAAACCCATGAAGAATAACTAAATAAATTACTATTTATTTAATTATCTTCTACGAATAATTAATTAAACCATTGTTTAATTAATATTCCTTGTCACATTTGACCCAATTATGAGAAACAAATAGATAAATCATTAATTAGCTTATTTTTCTCTAGGATCAATAATTTAATTAATTAATGATAATTAAATAAATCATTATTCTTTTATTTTTCCTAAAGCATATTTATTGAGATGATAAATAAATCATTTATTTATTTATTTATTATTTCTAAATAAACGTTTAAATACTTTTTCCATCTAACCAAATATAATAAAATATTCCAAATGGTTATTTCTAGAATGGGGTTAACAATATTTTATTATTGCTCATTATTTGAGGATAACCTAATTTTTTGTTATAAATAGAATGGTTTTCCATTCAATATTGATTTTCAATTATTTTCATTGTTGCACTCACTGTTGTAACTCTGATTATCATTGTTGAAAATAGCAACAAGAAGTGCTAAAAATAGAATTGCTAAAAATAACATTGCTATAAATAGCAATTCAGGATATACTCCAACTCTGTTGGAAATAGAAAAAAATAGAAATGCTAAAAATAGCATTGCTATAAATAACATTCAAGATAGATTCCAATTTTAATTAGTCCCTGAATTAAAATTGAGAATTAACATTTGAATTTAGTCTCACTAGATATTTGAAAAATAATTAATTAATTCATCTTGAGTTAATTAGTTGGAGAAAATCAAACATGAAGTTTTTGTGAAGACATGCAACAATTATCCCTTTGATTGAGGAAGTTATCCCTTAATTAAGGAGATAAGGATGAGTTGTATTTGAGTTGTAATTAGTTATCTCAGTTAACTGAGTTAAGTCCATCTAAATTAGCTCCAAATAATTGGAGGAACTAATTGTGAGTTCAATCAGTTAATGCATGCATGCATGCAACTAGTGTTCTCCAGATAACTGAATATTCTCTGATAAATAACTCTTGCATGTCAGTTCAGAGAAAGACCTAGTTGAGATTAAAGGAAGGGAAAATGTACTATCAGTTGGAGGAATTTTCCTATAGAGGAAACTCATCCATGCAGAAGGAATTATCTCCTTCAGGATTGCGCAGTTACTACTGAGCCAAGTGGGCAGTGTGAGGTGGGAATTCACACAAGTGGAAGCACTGGACCCCAGGAAAAATTGTACAAGGAGATAGGAGGCTTGGAGGGATGAGGAGAAGGTTTGTGAGAAGCCTTTGACTGTCTATGAGCAGCATTATAGGATTGTACTGAGAGCTGGATAGCTTGTGAGCTAAAACTTTTTGTAATCCGGACATATTTCCACTTGTATGATATTACAGAGATCGAGGTTTTTAGCTAAGGCATTCCCCAGAGTATTCTTATGTGTTTCATGTGTGATTGAATCTTCTCCTCTGTTATATGTGTTTTGTTTGATCATGCTCAAAATTGATTAAGCTTCTGCAAGTTTGATTGTAGAAGTAGATTAAGTATTTTGCTTTAGTATATTGCATTATCAGGTGATCTACGGTGAAATTTCTACATGGTATCAGAGCGAGGTTTTGTTGAAAATGTTCTACATGGTATCAGGGAAAAGGTTATCAAAGGAGAGAACTGTATATAAGAGGGGAGAAGTTTGAAGTTTAAGGTTCCTGAATATAGAAATCAAGTTCTTATCACATCTCGATTTTAACAATGGAATTCAACGGTTTAAGACTCGAGTATGCCCTTGATAGTAGCTCAAATTATATAGCCTGGAAGGATTGGATGGAAGCAGTATTAGAGGATGACATTCTAAAGGACTTCATTGATCAAGAAGTACCCAAGCTGGCAGCATCTAATGCTACAGAATTGGCGGCATAGAAGAAATGTGTGGCTAGAGCAAGGAGAATCCTTCTGGATGGAGCTCAAGACCCACATAGTCTCAAGTATCTATTGGAAGGAGACACCGTTTTCGATGTGGAAAACATTGAAAGATCTATATCAGAACAACAACGATCAAAGGAAGATGGCGCTGAAAGACAAGCTTAAAAAAATCAAGTGTGAAAAGGGAGACACGATCTCTACGTATCTGAACAAGCTCACCACCTATAGGGATGAGCTTGGAAGTGTAAGGATCATGATAGCTGATGATGACATGGTGAGTCTTGCACTCCTCAATCTTCCTAAGAGGTAGCATAGCTACCAAGACTCAGTAAATGGAAGAGAGAAATTTCCAAATTGGGAACGACTTTGGTTGGATCTGATGTAGGGGGAGATAAGAAGAAGCACCAGAGATTATTCTTCATCCAAGGAGGATGAAGAAAATCGTGCCTTAGTGAGTAAGGTGAAGAAAGGGAAGGAGAAGGATTCTCATCCCAAATCTAGTTCTTCCCATGGTAGGAATAATTTTGACAAATCAAAAGTGTGATGATTTCATTGTCATGAGGTTATCCATTTTGCTACAAATTGTCCACTGAAGAAATCCAGCATGGGATCCAAGGAAGGATCTGAAGGTGAGGGACTGGCCTCAGAGTTCATGTTGGATTTCACCCTCTTCGCATGCATGGTTTCATCCATGGTGGGATGTGGTTGGTTTCTTGACAGTGGAGCTTCTTTCCACATGACCGACGACAAGAGTTTGTTTAGTACCTTGGAGGAGAAACATCTCCAAATACTCATAGCGATGGGTAATGATGAAAAGTATAGTTTCTTAGGTGTAGGCATGGTTGTTTTTTAGAGGGATCATGGAGTTCACATTACCTTGACTGATGTCAAGTATGTGCCAGGACTGAGGAAAAATTTGGTGTCGATCACAATGCTGGAAGACAAAGACTATGATCTAGTCTTCAGTAAGGGAAAGGTTTTCCTTAGACACATCACCACTAGACAGGTGAAGTAGATTGGTTCACGAGTCAAGAACCTATATGCTCTTGAAGTTCAAGATTCATGCAAATCCTTGAGGAGCAAGGGAACTATTGGAGACTTGGTGGTTGAGAGGGAGAGTAAATTACCTCTCAGCATGCAGTTCCAAAAGAAGTCTCAGGAAATTGTAGAGGAGCCACAATTGGATATGCTGAGAGGAGACTGAGTGGAGCCATCCACTCATGCAGAGACCTCTAGTAGGGGGGGATTTTGAGCCAAGTGGGCAGAGGGATCACATCCATCCATACCTCTAGGTGGGAGGTGGGGCGATGTGAAGTGATTGTCCCAAGAAGGCTGAAATAGGGGCAAGATCCTTGAGGTACCCTGCCTCTTTGATTAGACCTTACTACGGGATCCCTGACAAGGAGTAACAAGACTGGCTGAGTGGGTAGAGATGGATGTGGATGGAGCAACAGAGAGAGCTATAGTGCAGGAATCCCAAGATAGCATAAAGCTAGTAGGCTGCAACAATGCGAGAGGCACGGGAGTGTTGCACTAGTGCAGGATGGCACAGAGAGGTGTGCAACGGTGCGAGATGCAAGGAGTGTTGCAGCAGCATAGATTTCAGAGAGGGAGCACTTGTTAGCGACAGAGGGAGATTTAGCATCAGAGCATATTTCTAGCCCAATAGGGAGGTCATTTGGGAGACTAGTTACTTACTTCTCAGTAACTGAGTTGCAGTGCAGTAGTGGGCAACACGATGCAACATGATGAGAGGAGGTGTAGTGCGGATGCAGTGCAGGGAGATAGGACTAACAAAAACACAGATGGAGTAGGAGGAACTAGTGTGATTGATGCACTCAAAGATTAAAGTGACAGAGGCTAGAGCAGTAAGATATTGAAGAGCACAGAGGTGCAGAGTTTTCAGTCAACAGAGGTAATAGCAGTCAGAGACTTTGATGACAGAGGCATCATTCTAATTCAGGTTGGATATTTTTTTGTTCCTAGAATTTCTGGAGCAACAACACTTGAGATAAGTGTTGCATGCGAACCATTCCAAAGGTTCAGGATCGGGCTCGAGTTAAATGCCTTTCTTGTTGAGAGGGAGTGTTGAAAATAGCAACAAGAAATGCTAAAAATAACATTGATATAAATAGCATTTCAGGATATACTCCAACTCTACTGGAAATAGAAAAAAGTAGAAATGCTAAAAATAGCATTACTATACATAGCATTTCAGGATAGATTCCAATTTTAATTAGTCCCTAAATTAAAATTGAGAATTAAAATTCGAATTTAGTCTCACTAGTTGTTTGAAAAATAATTAATTAATTCCTCTTGAGTTAGTTAGTTGGATAAAATCAAACATGAAGTCTTTGTGAAGAGATGCAACAGTTATCCCTTTAATTGAGGAAGTTATCCCTTAATTAAGGAGATAAGGATGAGTTGTATTTGAGTTGTAATTAGTTAGCTCAGTTAACTGAGTTAAGTCCATCTAAATTAGCTCCAAATAATTGGAGGAACTAATTGTGAGTTCAATCAGTTAATGCATGCATGCATGCAACTAGTGTTCTCCAGATAATTGAATATTCTCTCATAAATAACTTATGCATGTCAATTCAGAGAAAGACCCTCTTGAGATTAAAGGAAGGGATAGTGTACTATTAGTTGGAGGAATTTTTCTATAAAGGAAACTCATCCATGCAGAAGGAATTATCTCCTCCAGGATTGCGCAATTACTACTGAGCCATGTGAGGTGGCAATTCACATAGGTGGAAGCACTGGACCTCGGGAAAAACTGCGAAAGGAAATAGGAGGCTTGGAAGGTAGAGGAGAAGGTTTGTGAGAAGCCTTTGACTATCTATGAGTAGCATTGCAGGATTGTACTGAGAGCTGGATAGCTTGTGAGCGATAGCTTTGTGTAATCCGAACATATTTCCACTTGTATGATATTACAGAGATTGGGGTTTTTAGCTGAGGCTTTCCCTAGAGTATTCTTCTGTGTTTCATGTGCACTTGAATCTTCTTCTCTGTTATATGTGTTTTGTTTGATCTTGCTCAAAATTGATTAAGCTTCTGCAAGTTTGATTGTAGAAGTAGATTAAGTATTGTGTTTTAGTATATTGCATTATCAGGTGATCTACGGTGAAATTTCTAGTAACAATCATCATTTTCGCACACCACTTTTCGTTTCCATTTAAGTTTTCATTAAGCTCAAACAATTTTATTTGTTGGGTTTACACATTATAGAGGAGAGAGACTCTACAAAAGCTAAAGACATTTGAGGATAGCCAAGAACCCATCACATAGAGGGGGACTGGTAAGATTATTTCTTCCCTTGATAGGTGTTGTTTAATAAAATATATTCCTTATATATTTGGTTTCTATTGGATTATTAGAGTTACTTGTGCTTATTTTACTATTCCATTTGTATTTTTAACTATGATTTTGGCACAAACCAGGGTTTTGGCAAGTTTTGTTTCTATCATTTGTTGTAGACCTACACTGTTTAGCATCCATTTTCATTGTTTGGGTTGTTTTTCATCGACATCCTAAAGTGGTTTCTTTTTGTACACATTCGAGAATAAAATACAATAACATTAACTTAGGTGTCCAATTCCTGCATCAACATGACAATATTTCATGTCTATGCTCAAGAAAACATTCCAATGGTATAATTAATGAGTGGGGAGGATGGATGTCTCCAAGAAGATATCCCACCACATTATGCATTCTTAAACTAAAAATCAATCTAATTTTGAAGCCACTTATTGCATTCCTCCATGTCTAATATTCTAAGTGAAGGTACCCTTTGCAGTATTAATGTTAATAAGCTATCAAGATGCTAATGTCTCCTAGAAGAGGATGGAATCCACATATAACTGCCTTATGCCACCCTACGTCTCATCCAATCATCTGATAAGTTTAAAACCACCCCCAAGTACTCATGGGGTAGGGGAGAGGAGATTATGAGTGCTAACCATAGAATGGAGAAAGAGACATTTTTCTTTAGGGGAGGTAGCACCATAGACATATGATAGGTAGTAGGTTGTAACAGTGCCAATGAGATGGAATTTAATGGTGAGAATGTTAAATGTAGAAGACATATTGAGAATCTAGGTTCATGGTCACTCTAGATAATGGCCAAACCTCTAGATATTCCTTTCACATCAATGGGAATCTTTATACATTCTCTTCGATATTTTCTTATAATATTGGTTACTATCTTGTTGTAAGTTTAAGTTTCATGAATCATCATCACTATAAGATTTTCAAAGCACCATTTTTATTTAAGAAGCCTTTGTTTACCTTTATTATTGAGGCTTGTGATATTACAGTACATGGTTTTCATATTGGGGGTATGCTAGAGGTGGGGAAAACATTTCTTATTACTCTTATTCTTCACAAATTAACAAACATACCAACCAATTCATCCAAGAGTTACAAATTATTTTTCTTGTCTTATTTATTTTCATCCCTTTGAAGTTTTTCCATGTCCTTGAATGAGTTTATTTAGATTCCAAATAGACCTTTATTGGATTCTCATTAGATTTATCTTGAGGCTTCATGGAAAGCTTTAAGATACTCGGGGATTAGCCATCTATCTTGGCGTTCAAGGTAAGAGAAAGAGTATTTTCCTTTCCATGCCTTCTCCAGCTCTAGCAGATTGATTGAATTCAAATACATGTCTTCACATTGATCAAAATATTTATCTACCATTTCCATTGAGGAGGAGAATCATTGGTAGGATCATAATCATATCAAGGGGAGCAGGGAGGTGGCATAGTGGAGGGAGGAGGGTTAATCTATGCAGGGTGGCTAGGGAATAGTGGAAGGGGGGTGGGGGGAGGTGAGGGGAGGGTGATGCCAATTAGAGGTCAATGTGGGTGGTGAGGAATCCTACATTTATTATCTTAGGAGGCTTCCTAGCACTGGAACACTGAGTGGGGGGGGGGGGTGAATAATTATTTAGTAAATTCAACAAATCAAATATCAAAAAAATTACCCAAGAACCTCACATTAAATAAACACAACATCTATATATATATATGCCAATGTAATCTACAACTTATGCTTTGCCAACTCTCACTTGAAGGAGGTGACAAACTCTTGAAGGAAGCTACAATCTGCTTCCCTACCACCACCCTTCGACCCTCTAAAATAAAGGATAAAGTAAGACCTTCTTAGGCTTCTGTACCGGGGAAAATGTCCTGATTACAACAACATTACAAAAACTTCAAATTTTCTACTCTATCATATCTAATGTGAAATAATAAAATGCATACCTCATATCATCAACACCCTTACTTGTATTAAACAAATTTCTTCAATACTTCACCAAAGGTCCATTATTATTATCAATAGGTCTACTTGAAAATGGTTAGCAAAAAATTGAACCTCAACTACAAATCAGAATGTCCAAGTTCTACCACAAATCAAAGTACAACTTCGGCTTCAGGATGGGTCTAAGGGTTTCTTCAAGAAAAATTCATATATGGAATTCAAAATCCTATTTCAATACTTCTGATGTTTTCCCAAAAATTGTAGACAACCACAAATGATCTAGTTTAGGATATTATGCCAAATTATACTCTTAGAAATCTTCCATAGACACTCAAATTTCTACCTCTAGATCTACCTTAAAACAAATATATGTCTTCATGAAAAAAACCAAAATTATGCTTCAAGGGGGGGATTGAAATCATGCTACAAACCTGATATTTTTAACCTCAAATTTAGTGCAAATTGATGCTCCAAAATTCTCAAACAACTACCTCTTGACATGCTAAAACTAGGCCTTAGGAACATGTCATAAATAGGGTGAATGTTTGGGTCTATGGAGTGCCTCAGACTAGGTTCAACCTAGGTACAAAATCGATCTTCGTCAAGCTTACTACAAGATTGTAAAAATGGATTCTCTATGAAAAAAATTAGCCTAGAATGACCTCTATCCTGGGTCCTACAAGGAGCTCGTTCTGGGAATAAAATCGAGCTAATTTTCTTCAGAAGTTTCGTTAAAAAATAGCTCAAAAGTTGGTTACAATTGCTCCTCCATAATTCATCTATATTACTATTCCAAAACTCAACTAATATAGAAAGATGCTTCACATATTTTCTTTATAAATAATGACCTTCTTTAGATATTAAATGGACCTCCAACCTTAGATAACCGTTGATTTTCTCAACCTCTCCTCTATGTCTACCTCAAAACCATGTAATTATCTCTTACATTTTGCCACGAGTTTTCTATATTTATAGTGGCTGACATGACCCTTTGGAGAGACATGTCTATAATAGAGCCGAATTTACCCTAGATGTATCAAATTTCAGGTTGGCTACATTTCAAATGGTCAATTTCAAAAATTATTTTTTCCTTAACCATGAGGAGTTAGAGGGAAAGCCATAGCCCATTGGAAAGGTCTCAAGGAGCACTAAAAGGTCGTGTAATCCATTTTTTTTTTTTCTTTGATCCAATCCACCAAAAACCTAACTTAATTTTGGCCATGCATATGGACATTTTACATCAATGACAACTTTCTTCCAACAATCTCCCCCTTTGACATTCATGTCAACACTCGTGCTCCTGCCATCTCCATGCTTGACTTCTACTATCTTCATCTTGCACTCCATTTTCTCCCCCCATTTTTCATCAATGGAAATGGGTGGCTTATGTCTTTGGGGTTGCTCCTCCTAAACATGTGGTACTCCACATTATTTATGTTTTCTTATCGTTTCTTTCTTTATCATTCTTAAGACTCTTTCTCTTGGCTATACGTTTATTCTATTATGCTCTATCTAGAATGCATATGTTGTTTGGTCTTCTTGTAATTGCAATTAATATTCCAGAGTCTTCTTCTTTGATTTCACACTTTTAAGAGTCAAACAAGATATTGTGCCCTTGATCACACATTGTGCCAACACTAAGAAGGTTCTGCTTCAAATCCTTAACTAGAAAAATGTTTTGTTCCTTCATATGTTCACATCCAATACTTGCCACACCCTTTCCAAGTATCTTGATAGTAGAATTATTGTCAAATACAGCATTTCCACTATTTTATTTTAAGCTAACATTTTTTTATCGCTAGTTGTACATGTCGATAATCCACTATCTGTGTACCATTCATCTTATTTATCTTCAATGATTAATGCTAAGTTGCAATTTTCCTTCTCTTTCTTTTTCCTTTTCATAGTTGGTTTTTCTATCTTTATGAATAGAGTACTTTCAAGGCTACAATATTATTCCTTGTGAGCAATATTATTATATTTGTAGCATAGAAATTTAAGATTCATCACTGTTTCAAATGGATTTCAGTTTTTATTAGTAAATTCATGATAATTTCTAGATATATTCCATCCATAATCAATTATGATTCTTGCATAATTGTATCTTGTATTGATTTTAAAATGGATTTATTTATGCCAAAAAAAATTATAGGAATAACAACGACCAAGAAAAGTATTTTCATAGTTGGGAGAGAAAGATGATAATCTAAAGTTGTTTTTATCTCAAAGGTGATTCACTCCATTGATGATATTGGATTTTATTGGGAACTTGAGAAGAAAATCTTAAAGTAGCAACATTTTTAAATTCCCCTTTAATTTCCTCCTTCAAAGGCTTTGAGCTTCTACCTTCCTTGCCTGAATATGTGCCTTCATAACCAAGACCTTCTTTATAACCTAGAGATCTTTAACAACTAATAATATTATCCAACACTAGTAAGTTATTCAAGTTTTTGTTAAGCTTATCAACTTTAGCCTTTATTCGTACAACTTCCTCTTCAAGCTTCTTACACAATACTTCATTTGGGTCTTCATAACTTCCTCAATTATATGTTCTTCTTCAAGGTGAACTTTTAAAAATACAATTTCCTCGTGACGCTTTCAAAAAAAGTTTCTCAATTCTTTGTTTTTATTTCTAAGCAAGGCATTTCCTTTTCATATTCTTCAACTTTTCTTATCTTTTTGTCCATTCTTTGAATCTTTTATGAGTCCCAAGAGAGAATCTATTCCGATATTTGGTTCTTCATCAATTGAATCATTGAACCCTTCATCATCATGATCACTATATTTATTTTCTTGAGTTATGAAGAAAACTTCTCTTGCATCAGACTCTTCTATATCACTTTCTCTTGAAGAGTTAATGTCTTTTTAAGAATAAATAGTGTGAAATATTTTGTTTTCCTTAAAATAACATCTCTTAGCATAATGACTTATTCTACCAAATTTGAAGCATTTAAAAGGTAACTTAAAATTTGTGTTTTCTGGTTCCGCTTTTTAGCTTCCTGATGAAATTTGCTTCTTCTACATTTGAATGATCATCTAGAGGTCCATACACCATGAGCACTTTGTCACTTGTCATCCTTCTGTCTTTGAAATATGCTTCCATATATTATGATATCTCTTTTGTATCTATTCTCATTTTTCTTGTAGTACGAGTGTTATGTAATTCTTTCGCTGTCATTTTAGTCAAGCCCTTGGTTTCTTCTATGGTAGATGCTTTGGCATTTCATTTAAAGGGAAAAAATATATGGAAAATTTACACAACCAAAGCATCTTCAAGTTGTTCTCCTAATCCTCTGATGTATTTGAAAACTTCAGTTACTCTAATTATGTAAGTCACAACATCTTCTTTCTTATCCATTTTCAGATTTTCAAACTGAGTTCCATACTTTTGAAGTTTGGCCTGCTTGACTTTATCATCACCTTCATACAATGTTTTAAGCTTATCCCATACTTCTTTGGTTGTGGTACAAGTCATCACCTTGGACTTAATAGTTATTGACTAACCATCCATTATGATATGAAGATATTTTGAATCACACCTAAACAAATTTTTCTCATCAGGATTAATTAGGGGATGTTTAGGAATTTTGTAACCATTTATGAGGGAGATCCAAACATCCACTCCTAAACCATTCAAGTGGGTTTCCATACAACTTCTCCTTAGTGGATAATCATTCTCATTAAGTGCTAGAATTGTTCTTTAAGATATGCCTTCCATTTCCATATTTTCTCATAATCTTCCCTCTAGTGATTATATTGTTAGAGGGTAACCTTCTCTGATACCAATTGTTACAAATACTAAGAGTGGGGTCTAAACTAGTATCTCGTGAAATTCAACAATTTGAGTATCAAAATAACTAACCAATAAAATCACATCAATTGAAAAAAGACATATATATGTACAACATTTAATATTACAAGGGAAGCTACATCTTTCGCTTTACCATCCACATAGGGGAGCTACAATTTCCTTTCCTAGCACCACCCTTCCACCTTATAGAATAAAAGATAAAATAATATCTTCTTGGGATCCCATACTAGGGACAGTATTCAAATTACAACAACATTAAAACAACTTCAACTTTTTTCCTCTTTCATATCCAATGTGCAACAATAAAATGCTTACCTTATATCATCAACACCCTTACTTGTCTTCAACAACTTGCTTAAATACTTCATCAAAGGTCTGCTACCATTATTAAGAGGTTTTCTTCAAAATGATTAGCTACAAGTTCAAGCTCTACTACAAATCAGAATGTCCAAGGTCTTCCACAAATCAAAGTACAACCCTTACTTTACGATGGGTTTGAGGGCTACTTCAAGACAACTTCACATAAGCACTTCAAAAGTCTGCCTCAATAATTCTAAGGTCTTCTCAAAATGTGTAGACAAACATAATTGATTGGCTACTAGATACTATGCCAAATTCTGTTCTTAAAAGATGCCTTAGAGACTCAGATTTCTACCTACAGATATTCCTTAGAAGAAAGACTTGACCTCATGAAAAACAACAATCCAAAATTATGCTTCAAGGGGGACTGAAATCATGCTACATACCTGATCTAATTTACCTTAATGTAGTTTGAATTGATGCTCCATAAGTATTATACAACTAACTTTATGATATTTTGAAACTAGGCCTTATGAATTCTCTAAACATGTCAAAATTCAGGTTTGTGGAGTGCGTTAGACCAACCTCAAGCTAGGAAAAAATTTGGTCTTCCTTAGGCCAACTATAAGGATGTCATAGTTGACTGTTTATGCAAAAATTCATCGTAGACTATCCTTTATCCTATGTCCTACACAAGGCTCAGTCTAAGCATAAAATTTACCTAATTTGCTTCAAATGTGCCCATAAAAATAGATAAGAACTTGGTCCCATTTGCTTCTCCAGAATTTGTCTATATTACTATATTGAACTTGGCTAATATAGAAATATACTTCACATATTTTCTTTAGAAAGAATGGCCTTCTTTATATATTCAATGGAGGTTTAACCTTAGATAACCCTTGATTTACCTCGACCTCTCCTATATTTCTACCTCACCACCACCAACTTATTTCTCATCTTTTCCCATTTTTCTATACTTATAGTGGTTGACATGACCCTTTGAAGAGACATGTCTAGAATAGAGTCGACTTAATCCTAGATGTCTAAGATTTTAGGTCGGAAAAATTTCAAATGGTCAATTTCAAAAATTATTTTTTCCTAACCCGTGAGGAGTTATAGGGAAATCCATAGCTCATTGGAAAGGTCTTGATGAGCACTATAAAATGGTGTAATCCATTATTGTGTTTGCTTTGATATCTTCCATAAAAAACCTAATTTAATTCCAAGGCTACTTATGGTCCTTTAACCATGAAGACAAATTTCTTCCAGCACTTGGATAGGGGGAATCAGAGGGTCCAAGGCTGAGAATGGGTAAAATCAATTGTAAATAGAGGATTTCTCCTTAGGAAGGTTATGAGGGAGGAGATTTGGGTTTCTTTTCCTTATTTTTCAATTTTTTTGAACCCTCATTATCAGGAGCATAAGGGGAATCAAGGTATACATTCATGGATAACAAAGGTAAATTGCAATAGATATGGACATATTCATGGAATTTGGAACAGTGGAAGGGAATGTGCTCACAATCTATTGCTCACCTATAGAGCTCATCCTCGTAGTAAATATCAATATATTTTGGGAGTGCTTTAGAAATGTTCATGTCGATGCCAGTAAGGGTTTCCTCATCCCATAACCCCCATGATAGTGAATATCTCTGGATCAAAAGTGGTGTTGTCCTAAATCTTCCTCATCTAGCACATAATATTTTGAAGAGCTAATGTACTCTTTAGAATAAATATTTTTCTCATGAAATATTTCATTTTCCTTAAAAGCACATCTCTTACGATAATGACTTATTCTACCACATTCGAAGCATTTAAAAGGTAACTTACCTTTGCTCTTTTCAGTTCCCCTTTTTATCTTCCTAATGAAATTTGCTTCTTCTACATCTGAATCATCACCTAGAGTTCCTTCCACCTTGAGATATTTGTTTCTTGTCTTCCTTGTGGCTTCAAAATCTACTTCTTTGGACTATGGTCTTTCTTCTATATCTATTTTCATTTCATATGCTATAAGAGTGCTATGTAATTCTTCCATTGTCATCTTGGTCAAGTCCTTCGTTTCTTCTATGGAATATACTTTGGCATCGTATTTCAAGGGAAGTGATCTGAAGACCTTTTGTATGACCAAAGTATCTTCAATTTTTTATCCTAATCCTCTGATGGAGTTTAAAAATTCATCTACTCTGTGTAATTCACAACATCTTCTTTTTCCTCCACTTTTATATTTTCAAACTGAGTTTTATACTTTTGAAGTTTGACTTGCTTCAATTTCTCATTACCTTCATACAAAGTATTGAGTTTATCCGAGACTTCTTTAGCTATGGTACAAGTCATCACGTTGGCCTTAATGGTTCTTGACAAAACAGTCATGATGGTATGGAGGAATTTTTAATTGTAGTTAAACTTCTTATCATGAGGATTATTTGGAGGATTTTTAGGAACTTTGTAACCATTTATGATCGAGAGAAAGCCATCCACTTCTAAATCCTTCAAGTATGCTTCCATACAACTATCCATAGTGGATAGGAATTTCCATTAAAAACAATTTTTTTCTTGAAGAGATGCCTACCATTTCCATATTTTCTCACTATCTTCCCTCCATTGATACCAGTTGTTAGATAATAAGAGTGGTGGGTGAACTAGTATCTCATAAACTTCAACAATTTGAGTATCAAAACAATTAGCTAATAACATGACATCAATTGATATATATGTGTGTGTGTGTGAGGAAAATATTTTGTATTACAAGGGAAGTTACAACTTCTTGTTTACCAACTACAACTAATGGGCTATAACCCCAAGGTTTACCAATACCTAATAAGATGAAACAACCTCCTGAAGGAATCTTGAACTTCCTTCCCTAGCACCACCCTATAGAATAAAAGATAAAATATCTTCTTGGGCTTCCATACCAGGGACAATATCCCAATTACAACAACATTAAAACAACTTCAGTTTTTCCCTCTGTCATATCTAATGTGCAACTCCTGCTTCAGGGTCTAAGGGCTACTTCAAGGAAACTTCAGACACAGACTTCAAAAGTATACTTCAATACTTCTAAGGTCTACTTGAAATGTGTAGATGACCATAAATGATATGCTACGAGATGCTATGCTTAAGTATAGTCTTAGAAAGTTTCCTTAGGCACTCAAACTTCTACCTCCATATCTTCCTTAGAACAAAAATTTGTCTTCACAAAAAAAAATCCAGAATTATTATTCAAGGGGGGCTAAAATTATGCTACAAACTTGATCTATTTAAGCTCAAATGAATTATGAATTGATGCTCCAAAATTCTGAAAAAAAATAACCGCAGGATAGGTGAAACCTAGGCCTCAAGAACACCCTAAACAAACTTATGGGAAAATATGAGAAATAAGTGCCTCAAACTAGACTCAGTCTACACAAAAATGTATTCTTCCTCAAGCCTGTTATTTGGATGTCATAGTGGATTCCTTATGTAGAACTTCAGCTTATACTAACCTTTGTCCTACATCCAACACAGAGCTCAGCCTAGGTATAAACTTGACCTAATTTTCTTTAAACATGCCCTTAAATATAGCTCAAAACTTGGTCACATTTGTTGCTCCGGAATTTGTCTATATTATTATTCTCAGTCCCCACTAATCTAGAAAGATGCCACATATTTACTTTAGAAAGAATGGCCTTCTTTAGATACTCAATGGAGCTCTAGTCCTAGATAACCCTTGATTTACCTCAACCTCTCCTCTACTTCTACCTTAAAACCACCAACTTCTTTCTCATATTTTTCCATAAGTTTGTTATATTAATAGTGGGTGACATGACCCTTTCAAGAGACATGTCTATACCAGAGCCAATTTTATCCTAGATGTCTTAAAGTTAAGGCGAACCAAATTTCAAATGATCAATTTCAAAAAATATTTTTCCCTCAACCATGAGGAGTTGTAGGGAATTCCATATCTCATTGGAAAGGTCTCAACGAGCACTAGAAGGTGTAATCCATTCTTATGTTTTCTTTGATCCGATCGATCAAAAAACTAATTTACTTCAAGGTCTACTTATGGCCCTCTGACATTAATGGCAACTTTCTTCCAATACCTAGATATTGGGGATTAAAGGTTTCAAGGGAAAATAATTGGTTAAATCAATTGTAAACAAAGGATTTGTCTTTGTTTACAAGGGAGGAACTTTGGGGTTGTTTCACTTATTTTTCACTATAGTGAAACCCTCTTTTTCAGGAGTAGAAGGTGAATCAAGGTTTATAGTCATGGCTAGAAATGGTAAATTGAAATAGAGATGGCCATATTCATGGCATCTACAATAGTGAAAGGGGATGTGCTTGTAATCTATTGCTTAGTTATAGAGCTCATCCTGGTAGTAAATGTCAATAGATTCTAGAGGTGGTTTGGAAATGTTCAAGTGGACACATATACAAGCATAAGAGATGTACCTAACCTTCTTGGTTGATTTTAAGCCTTTAAAAAAGTGGCGAAGGGTGATTTCAACGAAAGCAAGGGTTGTCATCCCATAACTCCCACGACAGTGAATATGTTTGGATCCATATTGGTGTTGCAATAAAATATTCCATATTTGTCACAAAATGTTCTATATAGAAACAAAAAAGTAGCCTTGCTAAATTAAAAAAAAAGGGTCATTCTAAAATACTCGTGCTTCATCCTCTGTGCTAGCTAATACAATATTAAAGAAATCCTTACTACCCACTTCCATCTTGATTTCACCTTTGGGTTTCCATTTAATTTGGGCACATCAAGAGAGATCAAGAGAGATCTTTCTAAAGGCTAGATGCTAAGAAATTTTCCAATTAGTACATGATCGAGCATGTATTGTATATATTCTCTGATATGAATTGAGTGTACCTCAAATTTTGGTTCTACTATAGTTTTCGGAAGGTTCCAAACCATTATTCCTTAGTTGGATAATAGGTTTCTAAAAACTAAGTTAATCTCCATTAAAGTTAGAATCATAAGTGATGAGGTTGGTACTTAGGAATTGTCTTCAGCTACTAATCCGTGCCAACAATCCTATTATGAAAAAGAGAGTTTCTCCTTCCAAATAAAGTTTGAAAACAAAACCAAAAGAAAACCAAGAACTGTACTATCCAAGTCAAAAATCACAACTAATTTTCAAAATACACAAACTTATTAATAAAATGATTTGCTTTACGTGATGCGTGTCTTCACTTAAATAATATTTAATTACAAAAAATTATTTCCACTTAAACAAGATTTAGTAAGAAATGTAATCGGACTAAAACATTATATCTTACTTACAACATGATGAGTATAGTCTTATCGAGTCTTAATTTACATAAAAAATAATATCAACATAGTAACTCAATCAAGTTATTTTTAATAATATTTTATTTTTAATCCGAACCAGGTTAATTTTATTGAACATTTTTATTCTTACATGTATATTTTTAAATAAATATTTGTTAGGGAATAATTGATGAGTAAGTAAATTAAGCTTATCGATTTATAATATATTTAGTTATATATTTTTAATATGGAAAATATTTTTTTAGTTTAGAGAATTATTATTTTCCACTAATGAATTTTGTTTGAATTTTTATGTTAGAATTAATTATGTTATTGAATTAAGTAAAAAAAATTATTTTAATTAGATAATTTTAATTGAATTTTTAAAATTATTATTATTAAATAATAGAAAGTGTGCAATTGGCCAGTCTTAATAACTTCAAATGGCAGGAGGTTAAATTCTAACTAACATACTATATAGTGGTATGCATATGCTTTTTAGGCACTTCACAAGTGGACAGGTGAAAGAATGAACTCCATCACAATATACTATAATTACATAAATCATTACAATTTAAAAAAACTAAATTATTATTAAATATTATTATTTTTTCAGAGTCTAATATAACAAATTAATTAATAAACTTAAATTGATATCATCAAAAATAATTTTATAATAAAATAAGATATAAAAAGAAGATGTTCAAATTTGTTTAATTTTTTACAATTTAAATGCTAATGTTTTATGATAGCAAATAGTTGAAAATATTCAACATTAAATTGTTCCTCGATTGAAACTCAACTCAGTGAACTGGCAAAAAGAAATATAGTATTCCATAAGAGAAAATAGGGAAAAGGGGAAAAGCTATATATTTAGTAGCTAACATTCAGGCTTTTTCATGAACAATGAGACAGACCATCTAAGGGTACACAGTGAAAAGCTAACATTATCTCATATAATTTAAAGATGATTTGAGATTACAATTCATATACCTTAGTTTCAGTTTATTGAAAGTAAAATATGGAAGGATTATATATAGATTCGAAAAACCAAAATTTTAGAGGCTGGAATTGATGACCAGACTTGCTTTTACACAAATAAGACTACTGCAAATCTATTCCAAATATCAAAAATCCAAAAACCAAAATTAGCAATGAAACTTGCTTTCATATTGCTTATATCTTCCTACCAATCACATCCTAGCTATTTAGATTTCTTCGCGTAATATCTGATCGCCATTTATTTATAATGCTGCAATGGCTACATCCACGCCGTCATCAACCTACGATATGAAAACAACATTTGGAATATTAGGAAGACGATACTATATTTCAATCGTAAGATATTCAGTTTCCGAGTGAAATTTACTTACATAATGCAGACAGTCCGAATACGAGGTAATTGGATAGGGAACGTGAGGGCCACATAAGACCTGAACTTCCAGTAGATTTTCGTTAAGCAGAACCCGCTTATCATTTTCGGAGGCCTTGAAGCATTCACAAATGGCAGACCTGGTAAGCTGGTGATCCCGAATCTTGGTGTCCAGATTCTCCAGGCTCCTGCAGCAAATTCTCTCAGCTTTCATAAAAAATGTTCCAGACCGTAGAGCAATATAGCACGACTCCAAGACGGATGATACCATCGTGCAATCATCCGAGGAAGAATGCGCATGGCCTGCAAACTGCGCCAATATGATCATTACTAAAATCGCCATGGGAGCCACCGCCGTTCCTTTGTCAAACGCCATATCGTTGTACATGAAACGATTAAACCCTAATGAGCCAAATACTGCTCTCGAGAGGAAACTCGGGATCCGTTAATGGGGTGTGCTCTTTGGAATGAATAAAATTACAATTTTAAGTCCGCCCTTTGCCGAAATGAAGGACAGGCTGGCCCGTTGGAAATAGAATTAGTTATAAATAAATCTAGGTAGTAATTTGAGCGCATTTCGATGGAATAAATTATTAAATAAATCTATCGATAGAAAAAATTAAAAAGAAGAGAACGCCATGTTGAGACGCCATACAGAGACCTTTGCTTTGTTTTTCTGTAATCTAATGGTGTTGTTTACCTACACCACAAATTTCTTAGAATGAAAAATAAAAAAATAGAATATTGGAGTGTTTGAAATGTTTTTTTTATGGCAGAAATGGATTCAGTACTATCAAAGATTTTTACGACGCCGAAAATCTTGAATTTTGACAGCTACAAATTACATTTTCATAAATTTCTACCGGATTTTGTCATAATCTTATTGGAATTCCCATTATTTTTCGGGCTAATTTGTGGGTTTTTTAAACTAAGCTTAATGACTTAAAGCTTCTTATTTCAACTTAAGTGGATAAGGATTTGTTGTTGTTGTTTTCTTTTTTTAATTGAGGGCATAGATTGATTCTCAAGGGAATATGCTTAGTCTTAATGCTTATCAACTGAATATGCTTAGCCTATGGTTAGTCTTAATGCTTATCAATGGTTGTAGTGTATTAAAGAGTTTGTTAGGTTGCATTGACTTTTAATAAATTAAAAAAATTAGATTGTGGTTCCGGCCCACCAATTTCCTAGGGATTTGAGATTATTTCAATTCTAATAAGTTCCTACATGTTAAGTTCATCATTATTGTTTATAATATTCATTTATGTATAAGCAAAAAAAATAGTGGAAAATTACATGTTGTAGATTCCTATGGCATATGTTGCATGTGTGGCCATAGTCATCAAATATATAAGTCTATACATGAGTACCCATTTAGGGTGTACCTTCAAAGTTCAGTAAACGTTATACAAAAATTTTACAAAATTTCAAAATTGCTTTGCTATAGATTTTTTGCTATGCTATGCATCATATAATTTATGAAAAATTAGGGCCTAACGGCCTGTTGTTGCATCTGATCTATATATGGCATGTGATAATACTAGTAGGCCTCTTCCTCCCTTTGTTCCTGATTCAGCGATTCGCCCCTAGGTTGGTGCGCTACCTCTTTTGAATGATGATCCACAATTTGGTTGTGTTCCCTATAAATGTGAATACATGTAATCTGATCAAATTGTGATTTTAAAAACAAAGCATCATCCAAAATGTTCTTGAGAGAATGTACATGGCATGCAGATGTGCAATTGAACCAATTGAGAACAATCTTAGAATCCCCAAAGATCTCAATATGTCTACAATTATGATTCAATGCAAAATATAATAGATGACGTAGCGGGATGAGCTCTATAAAATTGTTGGTGCTAGGTCCCAAGCCCATACGAATTCAAAAGGAATGAGAATTAGATAGGTGAAGTAGGAGACCCCCCTCGCTCATACCCTTGGTCTTGGGCAGAACCGTCAAAGTAGGCCCAAGGATGTTCATGGTCAATAACTTCAGGAGTGATAAATCGAGCAAGGGAGGGTTGTTCATCCTTAGGACTTTCATTGAAGCTGTTGCAGATCCTAGTACTAATTAACGACCACCAAATCTACATATTTTTTAAAATGATTTTGTTACTTCTTAACTAGATATTGCAGCATATGATCAATGCAAGAATGTGGATTTTCATGTTGGAGGAACCATTGCACCAACTATTCCATGCCTCCTTGATGTTGTTTTCCTCCCATCGATGTGTGATGTTCAACAAGAAAGGCACTTGCACCCAAATATGATGAGTGGTTGTGTAGGATAGGAGTAAATGATCATTTGATTCCTCCTCCCATTGACAAATGACACACCAAGAAGGACCCAGAAAAGATATTTTCCTCAGATTGATGCATGTAGGTGCCTTTTTCATGATGATGTTCCACATGAAGAGTCATGTGCAAGGTGGTGCCTTCAGTTTCCATATCGCATGCCGCCAACTTTCCACGACAGTGGGCTTGTGAGTAGAATGTATAATGGGGTATCCATCTTTAGGTGAATATGCTCCATATGTTGTCGAGGCCCAAATTAGTGCATCATCGTCATCCCTTATTCAAACGTGTGATTCAAATAATGAAGTAGTGTAATTCCTCCAGTCCTATGTCCACTGATTAGGATACTGAGATTATCTGTCGACTTCCATGCTTGCTGGAATATGGACAAATTGAGATGATCTGCAAAATGTGTTATTGAGTAGATGCCCCTGCTATTAATAAATGCAATTAGTGTCACATAGAGTTGGAAAAGAAATCTGCATCCAATCCATGGGTCAACCCTAATGCGAAATGTTGTGACATTGTTTATGCACCAAATTAATCCACTCCTGATGGTGGGGAGGGTTTGTAGGATAGCTTTCCAAATAACATACATACCATGTTTTTTCCAAGTTAGTAATCAAGCCCAATCCATGAGATTTTGAGGCCAAATGTATTTATGAATGATCACTTCTATCCACAGACTTTTGGTCTTTAGAAGGATCCATCCTAATTTGGCAGTCAATGCATGTGCAAAGGCAGGGAGATCTTTAAGTCCCAATCCCCCCCATTTTTTTAACAAAGCAATGCGGTTGCATTTTACTTAGGCAAAAGGATTTCCCTCCTTGTTCCCCTTCCAAAGGAAATTGCAAAAATTCTTTGTATTCTAGAGAGGATACCAAGTGCTATCTAGGAAAACGACATCTAGTAAACCATAGTGGCTTCTAGAATGGATTTGATAAGCACTAGTTGCTTTTCTCTAGACAAGAATCGATGATTCCAGTTGGTCATCTTTTTTCTACCTTAGTCACCAGCCAAGTCCAGTCGGCTATTTTGTATCCATGTGATTTAATGCAGAATCCCAGGTATTTTAATCCCTCCTCTAGCTTAAGGCTTTGGAGGGGAAACTTCATATAAGCTTGTCGATATTCCTGTGCTAAGCATGCCGAGAAGTTAACGGTGGACTTGGTCGATTAATTTCCATCCCTGTTGTTGTACAAAATAATTGCACTACATTAGATAGGGTATCGAAGTTGTGAATGCCTCTGATGAGGAAAATGAGCATGTCATCAACGAAAAGGAGATCAATGAGGATGCATTGATCCGTGATTTTGAGGCCCTATAGCCTCCCAGCTCTTTTCTCATGTGAAATAAACCTACTTAATTCCTCCATGACAGTCAAGAAGAGAAGAGGGGAGAGTGGATAGCCATGCCTAAGACCCCTCTCGGCATGGAAGAAGTTGGAAACCGATCCATCTATGAGAATGCTGAAAGAGACAGAAGTTATACAACGCATAATCCATCGAATGAAGGGGATAGCGAAGCCTAGGTGGGTTAATAACATCCTGATATAGGGCCAACTAACTCAGTCAAAAGCCTTTGAGAGATCAATATTGAGAATGGCTCCTTTCAGATTCTTCAACTTGATTGAATGGAGGACTTCCTAGGTAGCGCCAATGGCTCCATGAGTCTGTCAATTGTGGAGAAATGGAAATTGTTCAGTGGATATGTTATCTGAGAGGATGGGCTTGATGCGATTTGCGATGATCTTTGCAACAATCTTAAAAAGGCAATTGCAAAGGGAGATGGCCCGAAAGTCATTAAAGGATTGAGGGGAGTCTAGCTTAGGTATGAGAGCAATGAAAGTAGTATTTACAGCTTCATACATTCTCTTAGTAGATTTGCATTCCTTGATAACATTGAGAAGGTTCGAGCCGATGGTCTCAGAGAAAGGAAGGTAGAATTCCACCGACCAACAGTCAGGACCCAGGATTTTGTCCTTCTTGAACCATTTCAGGGTGCTCTCCAATTCTCCCATAGATACAGGGTTGTTAAGATCCTCGAATAATTCACGTTCCAAAAATCTAGGGAAGTGTCTAGCTATGCGAATATTTTCAGCAAGTGATGCTCTAGGGGGAGCTTTGAAGAGTTTATCAAAATGTGTATTCCCCAAATGTGTCAACTGCTGAAAGGTATGAGCTAGCTGACCATGTTCAGTCGACATCTTCTAAATGGTATTATTGACCCTCCTTCCCTTTGGAAAGTTGTTAAAGAATTTTGTGTTGTCATCCCCTACTTGTAGCCAAATAGCTATGATTTTGAGTCTCCGTGCCTCATCCTAATCCAAAAGAATCTTGGATCTCTGTGCCTCTAGGTTAGTGAGTGTGGCCTTTGCTTCAATAGTAGTTAACCCCCCTCCCTGGTCACCAGTCAGATCAACAATCTGGTGTTCTATACCACAAAGATTTTGATCATCTTTGGCTTTCTTAGCTTTAACCAAATGTATGGAGAGTCTTTTAAGATTCATGAGATTCCAACAGAATCCTTCAGCCAGATTGTGACCATTTGATGGGGTGTGGTCTCTCCAATACTCAGTAGCTAGCCTGTGGTAGTCGAGATCCTTTAACCAAGTCGAGTTGAATTTGAAGGGAGCCCTAGGATTTTTGGATGAGCCGTCTAGCTCCAGATAGATGGGTGAATGATCAGATATCCCACCAAATCCCACCCACTATTTGTAATTTGTGAGAGTAGCAAGAAAATCCTCTTTGATTAGGGATCGATCCAATCACCTTCCCAATGATGCATCTCCAATCTTTCTATTATACCAAGTAGGCATCTTTCCGGTTCATAGGGATATCAATAAGGTGATGTTGCTTCAATAATTGATCCAATTGATCTGAGAGCGGATCCATTTGTGAATGATGTCCCCAAGATTCTTCATGGCCAATAGTGAAGTTGAGATTGCCTCCCAGAATGGTATTATTGTCATTTATCAGCGAGAGACCTAATAGGTTATTCTAGAATTCCAACCTATTATGATTAGGAGCATATATATTGACAATGCGAAGATTTATGCCCAGCTCCAAGGAGAAGATGTCCATTCCAAGGAAACTAGGGCCTCCCCAAATAGAGATAGGGTTCATAGAGTGAGAATTCATGACCAATGTAATACCTCCTGATCTACCATTAACATCTAGGGCATGAAAGAACCAACCAGGCATCAAAGAGCGAAGTATCCAGGTAATATGTGTGGCCTTCCATAGCATTTCTTGTAAAAATATAATGTCACATGTCTTGGTGTCTAAGAGCCTCTTGAGAGAGTTTTTTAGAGGGACTATGTAAACCCCTCGAATTAAAGGTTAGCCACTTCATGGGGGGACTGGAACAAGGGTGTTCTTTGCTCTAAGAACCCCATCATTAGTATTCTGTCTACTAAGGGCCACATCAACCCCAACAAGAATAATGGCTTTGGAAATATTAGAAGGTTTCCCTTGAGAGGGTTTGGTCTCAGCAGAAGGAGATGTGATTCCTAATCCAATCAGATTAGGTAGAGTAGGGGTATGGGATCAGAGATTGTATGAATATGTGTGAGAATAGGTGGTAGGCTCAGATGGAATGTATGGGCTAGTGGTATTGACAGAGGGTGGGGTGGTGGAGTAAATAGCCAAAGGAGGATCAAGCAGGCAAGTGAGAGGGGTAGAGTTCAAACAACAGATGGATGCAAAAGCAAACTGATAATGCAGTAAATTACAATTTAATGAAATAGAGGAGTATAGAAGAGGTGGAGTACCCGTGGAATGTGTGGCCACTGCAACCATCAGGGATCTCATCATAGACGGGGATGTTGGATGTACATGGATAGTGCATGATGGATGTGATGTGTACCCAACCATATCCATCAGACTGGTAGGGCGCGAAGGCTGATCTTCCACCTGAGGTTCTTCTGGTTGATGCCTTTTTCCCTTTATTGAAGGAGAATCATATGTTGATATCAAAGGACATTCCTTATATAAGTGCCCGACCTTGTGACATCTTTGACACCTGAAGGGGACCCCTTCATAGTCAAGGATTTGCTTGTGAGATAAATGCATCCAATGTAGGGTGGTCTTCTCCTCCAGTCCTTCCCTAGTATCCAGATGAACCAGGATGCGTGCCATGAATTTGGTAGCAGAAGATTTGTATGTCTTGTCATGATCCATATATGTGCGCAGATCATTACAAATACGAATGAACACATCCTCTAACCAGAAGTGTAGCGGTAGCCAGGGAAGACAGACTTATATTAGACCTGCACCTAGCTGCTCCTTTTCTGGATCGAAGAGGTTGATCCATTGTTTAAGCAGCACTGGGGCAAGTTCTACATGCCAGTAGCATGAGAAGATCCAATTTGTATATTCCTCCCTGTGGGAGGGTGCCCCAGATTTCCATGGTCCAGAGGTGAAGCCTCTCAACCGTGTAGGTTCGTCCTCCAACTCGCCCCACCAAAACCCTGTTAGTTGTGTCCACCACATTGCCCAAAGTGATATCTTCCCCCAGCGTGACATTGATGTCCTTGTTCATCTCTTTGACACACTTTCCTTTCTTCACTTTGTTGGACTGAGGTGTTGTCGGGTGGTCTCGAAAGGGATCCTTGCAACCGTGAAATGTCGTCTGCGGTGAGAGGACGCGCTCCTAGGGTTAGAGACCAGAATACTGAAGCAACCTGAAGGAATGGGGAAACTGCATGATGGAAAGCTAGGGTTAGGTTTAGGTATGCTCGCTGGAGATGTGAAATGATAGGAGGAAAACCATGATTGTGAGATCCTGAAAGTCGAGGGGGTGAGAGAGGGAACATAGAATTAGGGAATATCAGCGGTAGGGGAATCAAATGTAGGTGAGGGAGAAATGCAGGCCGCAATAAGGTTTAGGGTTGTAGGAGAAAGCAGAGGACAGTCTAGTCTAGATGATGCATCCAGAGCAATGGAATCTAGTGTGTATGGTAGAGATGGCCTAGTAAGATCCATGACAGGTAGGTGTTCAGTCCACGAGAAAGGTGGTGAGCAATAGGAACCAGAACCTGACATGGCATGTAGGCGTAGCCATATTGTCTCGTAGGGATTCGGGTAGGTGGAATAGTCAACAACTTCCGAGTCCATTCCGACAGTTGTGAACGAAATCATGTATGTAGTAATGGGCAATCAATGGAGGAGGGAGCATGTCCGCACGTTGTAATGGTGAAGGTTGCTACAGAGGGGTAGTAGATGGATAACAACTGTAGGAGGTCAAACGGGTCTTATTACCTTAGACGCTGAGGAGCTGCAACACAGAGCATTAGAGACATCCTCCGGAAAGGCCATGTTAAAACTCACATTCAAGTGACTTTTATTTAGCAAAATGGTCCAATTCTAATAAGTTCCTCTTCATAAGGCATTCTTTGTGTTGCAATAATTTTTGGGTTATATTTATAAAGCTTTTGGTTATATCAATCATATTAATATTTTTAATGTAATGATTTCTAAAGCAACTCGGACTTTTGCTTCATTTTCGACAATTAATTATATAGTTTTTTAAAACTGCTTC